>VNWY01000342.1:0-51498 GCA_009869845.1 Pseudachorutes palmiensis
GCACCAAGCCAAAGGTTTCAAGGGTATGACATTGAGCTAATAAACGGTCGCAACCAAACTCCTAATTTCCGTCTCCCTAACCTTAACGCCATTATTTATTCGTTTGCTGAGTCGTTGACCTTTCTAAAGTTGGTTCGGGTTAGTGACCACAGGGGGAGGGTGTTAGTAAAGGGAGGTCATTAGAGTGCGAGAAAGTTCTTACTGCCTGTTGGGGTCATGCATGGTTGTTATAGCCAGGAGTTTGGACTGTGTCCTCCTCCTGCCACCTGCTCTTCTCGACACGCGGGCATTCTTGGGCGTTTTCTGTGGACTGCTGCTTGTCCTTTGTCTAATCTTCCTTTTTCCTACGTTCTCTAACAAATTAAATGTCTGAGAAGTATACTCACGTAGAAGGTATTTTTGTTTTGTCCAGGAATAACTGCTAAAGAAAGGACTGGAATGGCTGATTATGGATGAGACATGATGGGATTTACGCTGACCTCTGGGAAAACTGAGTGCTTGAACTTATAGAACATTTCAGGAGCAACTTTAGTTTTGGGATATCAAGCGTTTACTAGTTCCTTCAAAGTGTGTGCCACAGGTAGCTGTGATATCCCTAATTCATTTGACCTTATATTTGTAACGCCGGCTATCCCCAGTACTTGTCCATTTACGTTTCCTTTCGTCTTGATATATGGATTCATAGAAATCGATCATTTCCTCGTCGTCATTCTCCTCGTCATGGAACTTGCTGCTGTCCTGTCCCCCGTGGTCTGCGAACCGTATTTGGTCTTCCGTTTTTTCGTTGCTGACTGTAGTGCAGTAGAGAACTTTGTCATAGAACCCTTGGAAAATGATCGTACGCTTCCACTGCGCTGATGTGAATCGATTAACAGCATTAGGGCTGGACTGGAAGCGGATCTTGTGGTCCATGATCGACACGAGTCTGACATTCGTCAGCTTCAATCGCAATGCCCACAGCAAACGACAAAAGTATGCTGAGAAATGTCCATCCCCGAGACTGCAGTAAGCGAGATTCAGGTGACGTAGGTTGCGACAACAGACAAGGAGACGAGTGAATTGCCACGGAGTTATTGCAACCCATGCAAAATCCATGCGGACGCATTTTCTAAGTGATTGGACGTTAGACAGCCGTTGGCTTATGCCCGCAACTTCATCCTCCTTCCCTCTAAAGCAGACATGTCGTAATTTCTTGCAAGACTTGAATAACTTGAGGTCAAGACGGAATTTAGGTTTCTCCACGAACGTGTCGATGTTCCCCCGATTGATGTTGTGGAGGTGCACTATGATCAGAGTTTCCTGAGAAGCGATGACGGACGTCATGTAGCAAGGCCAGTTGTCCGCCACTTTGAGATCAAGGTGAAGTGACTCCAATTTCGTAGCTCCAGGGAGACAGGGCGTCCAGTAGTAGGCACACTTGTTAGCGCACAAATGAAGTTTCGTCAGCACAGGAAACGGGTTCCATTCCGCAACTTCGTCTTCAATTGTAGAGGGCGAACCCATCGTACCTACACAAAAAAAGCGAAGCGTGATTATGGATTCAATTTCAATAGATTTTAATGAATTTGAACAAACCTTCACTTTCATCAAAGACTTCAATCACAGTCAGTAAGGTAGTTGATGATTGACTTATCGACCTTCGACTAATTGTAGAGTGGGATTCCAATATTTCTCGGGGGCTAAAACTTCCAACCTTCGAAACCCGTTGTCTGATGTCAATATGTAAATACCGGAGCGTGACTGCATGTTTGTTCACAAAGTGGGCCAAGTAGCCGTGCACGGACTGAATGAGTCTCGACTTGCCCTCATGCCTGACGTCTATGTGGATGGCATTTAGCTTCGCGTTCTTCAAATCTGTTCCAAGGAAGGAGACGAAGCCATCCCGTAGATGTGTGAAATCCGTACTGGAACGTGACTGACAGTATACATGCATGCGAGTGAGGTGTGAGAATGCACCCATTTCTTGACCGTGGACACCTCCTTTTCGAACGGGAAACAACTCGCCCATACGCCGAAGGGTGCGTCTCTGAAAAGCGATTGAGAGGCTACGGATGCCAGGGCAAACGTGGAATAGGTAGACAGCGTAGGGCAGTGGGGTGTCTTCAATAAACTCCACTTTAGTCAGGAGCTGAGGGTAGAGCAGTTTTGGATTCGTGTTTCTCTCTCCCAGACTCACCACTCGAAGATGCTAAAAGGTACACATTCACTCATTCAGTCATTTATGTTTAATTTCCTGGAAAAAATGAAAGTGAAGGCTCACCTGAATTCCAACATGGGCAGCAAACGTTTGCAGTCTCGTTCTCGTTTCGTCTACGGTTATTCGAAGTCCAACTAAATGGTCGATTTCGTACTTGAGAAGGGCACTTGTGGCACGAAGTGGAAGAAGGAGGTCAGCGGGGATATGCTTCAAGATTTTAATTCGAACCTGTAGTACAAAAATAAATGTCAGTTTACTTCTTGAGTTTTAATTTAGCAAGTATTACCTGTTGCGGCAGTTTGAGGAAAAGTGAGTCCTGGGCGACAGTGACGGATACTCTGAATTTAGGTGGTTTGTGGAGTTGCTTCAGAGGGGATGGATTTAGTTTGGATTTAGACTCCCTCGGAGCCGGAAGGGGTACCTGGGTTGAACTTAAGGCTCTACTATCCCTCGTTGTTCGAGCTTGACCCCGCATCTTCGACAGGTCTGACTCACATAACTTTTAGATTAATTTCACACTTCTAATTTTCAACTCTTTCTCCACTGCTAATTATTTACAAACCACAGTCCTGACAAATAGCTATGACAACAAACTAGTAAGTTCCTTGAATAAAATTCTACCACATCTGCCTCAGCGACTGTCACGAATTTCTTGCAACTACCTTTTAACCAGACATCTTAGACCTCCTCGTCTTCCTCGACAACTTTAAAAAAATGCTGAAACTCCAAAACCCTCCAATACTCCAAGAAAAGCTAATGAATTGTAATTTGTCATAGAAAAATTGTTTGCAAATTCAAAATCTTTCAATTTTCAAAAGAATTTGCCAACACTTTGATTATTAATGAAGACCAGGATTCCAGCATGAGCCCATTAAGGGGAATATTGAATTCTTCACCGAAGAACGTTAAATAAGAGAACGATTGTACAAGTAAGAACGGAAGGACGATATACCTATTATTCTCAGGGTTGTAAACTAATTGACCAATTTTGATAGTGTAGACTGATGTTAGTAGGTGGGACAGGACAGTGTTGCTTTAGTCGTGAAATGCACGCTCACTAATTCCAATCTGCTTCATTGTGCGACGCTCGTGGCGGTAGTTCTTCTTCCGAAGAGTGTTTTGGAGGCGGTGTTGGTGACCTAGAAGGGAAACATGATACGTTAAAACAAAACTGTTCGTTGTATTGTATTTCTTTAGTATAGTGGATGCTATTATTACCGTAAGTGAAGTGGCAAGGACAAGGTGGGCATGAGCCACATTCTTGCGGAGGTTCAACAGCGACCATATTGTACCCGGCATTAGCCACACGAGAAGAGTAGAGGGAAGCGTAGAGATTAGAATCCGTCTTGGGTCCAAAGTTTGACAACCAACATTTGTACCTGCAATTTACGATTGTCATTTAATCTGTTCGAACTTGGGACATAGAAATTGGTTGCCTTACTTTCTTGACAGTGGAGCCAATCGGAAGGCATTGAAGTCAACGAATCGAGATCCAAGGGCCTGTGACACGTCCCATCCTTTACGGCACCAAAGAGGACCACAATGACAGTCGCATAGTGGAAGTGGACACAAAGGTCGTGGGCAGCAAGTATCACCGCAAACCTATTGAAGGGCCACAATTTTATTTATGTCCAGTTGCAGTAATACTGAATGGAGACTGAACTTACAGTGACAACGTCAGCAGCGCCGGCACAACAGCAATCACACATGATTAATTCGTAGAGTGAAACGAGCAATTTAGAAGAATAAAGACGTTAATCGTCTCAGGAAATGCAGAGGAAATTACTGTTTAGAATTTGGGAGGAAAATTGGAAATGAAATGAGGAGCGAGCGGGCGTGAAAACAAAGAAAGAAAAACCAACACCCACCCACCCACTTCTCCCCGTGTCAACGGAAACAAGAAGAGTTAAACAGACACATGTGTGAAGTTACCCTTCCCAAAACAAATACATCCATCTTGATTTATATAATTATTTTATAATGAATATTCATGAAATATACCATATACTAAATGGTAACCCCTTTTAATGGCTTATCATAATTTATGCAACCTGGAATGATTACTGCCATTCAAATTTGAAAATTATAACTTTTTAGGACGTAAATCCCTCCATAGTAGCTTAAGGTGAGCATGAAAATAGATGGAGCCCATACTAGCAAGAAACAGTTTATTTTTGCTTGGTTTGTTTATCCTACACGTTTCCATATCTTCATAGCCTTATTTGCTGGCCTGTTTTCTGTGTTACTCACTAAAAATTTGAGTCCATCATTACCTGAATGACTAGAATGGCCTTGTCCCGTAGTCACATGATTCGATAAAACACCCGGTTGGATATCAGCTTGACTACTTGGCGGAGCATGCGGAAATTGAACTTGTATGAGCTTCGGATTGTCAGCGGGTTGTAACTCTCCAAACTCTGCAGCGCCGTTGCCAACCACGCGGAAGAAAAGTCCTGCATACTTGGCACTAACATCCTCCCATGTGAGTTGAGGCCAAAGGTCAATAGGGCTCGGATTCTCGGGAAGTTGGTGATACAGGAATCCAACGGGCACTGTGTTATGTCAAAGCAAACCTCATAAATAACTTTGATTTGCAAATTCATCAACTCGGAATTTACCAGGGTTATTTTTTACTCCGATGAGTTCGGCTTGAATTCCAGCAAATGCATTTAGTATTCCACTGACTTCGTTTTTTAGTTGAATGACTTCACTCTGTAGTTTCTCGATACTTCCAATCACCGTTTTTTCACAAACAAAGAAGTTTGCTTTTGCGCATATGGCGTCAGTCCAGTAGCCTGAGGATGGTCCTTCGACTTGCAACAGGCCGGACTTGATTTCGACGCAGGCGCGTTGGATGTTGTTTGTTGGGTAATCTTTTGCCCAATTTGCGTAAGCAAATTTTAGGCCATCTTGCCATGCGAATTCAGAAGAATCACCGAGTCGACTAGCGCCTAGCCAAACGTCAACTTGGATTGCCAACTCGCTAAATAAATAGTTCTTTACGAAGGTCTGCTCTGCTTCTGTTTTGACAGAAATAAGCTTTGTGGAAGATTCTAATTCACATATTCTCTTTGCTTCATCATGAGTTGCAAATTGATGGAATGCTTTCAAGCACCTGCCGTCGCTATAGGGTTTCCAATCATCTGGACATTCCGCTGTAAATCAGAAATGATAACCACTTTAGAAATGTATAGGACTTTGTGTAATTCGAATGTACTTACCATTGCAAATGACAAATAGTGCAAAAATTAAGAAATGCTTTAGTTCTTGTTTCATCGTTCTAGATTCAGAATCCGTAATTTGATAGACTGTAATAATGGAGCGGATCCCAAACGAAATTGGTTAGCAAATTGGTGCAACAAAGCTTTTTACAATTGCCGTTATCTTCAATGATTAAAATGTTTTCGGAATTCCTCCATACCGTTTAATTTCGTGGATTAAACTCACACTTTGCCGAGGATTAAATGATTAGGAGAAAAAATTTTCTTGACGCTTGTAATCTCATGCCCAGCTGGCATTTACGTTAGATGTAATCTGCATCTGCCTAAAGTACGTAACTGCGTTAATCCACTATGACGTTTGAATGGGATTTCTATTGCAATAAGATACTGGGAAATTGCGAACCAATAACAGTGTGCAAAAGCAAAGGGACTAAAATGGACCAATGGGAAGACGAAGTAAAGCTTTTCTTTTATAGGCATTGATTATGAATATGCGGCCCCTGTAATTTAGTGTTTAAAAATGGTTTTTATACTCTACCTTGCGTTTAAAAGATTAATGTGATTTAGAAAATAAAATACGAAATAATAAACCACTTGAAAAATAATTCATGAGGAAATAGGCTAGGGTGTTTTACCTCAAAGTCAATTTATATTGACGTGAGTATTAAGTGGCTGACGGATATAAGAAAGTGTCGGAAGAAGCGGCCAACTTCCCACATTCCAGGGGATAAGTTTGGTTGTTTTTTAATCTGAAACGGAGTTCAATTTTTCTGCAAGAGAGGAGGCTGGCTAGAGGAATGCAAAAGAAGGCAGCGTGGCAGGCTGGCTGGAGAGATCCTCGGCGTTGTTGGCCGTTAATTGTAAAGTCCTTTCGTGGGAAGGGTGGCTTTGAGCTTTTACTTTTTGCAACAACAGGAGCCAGCCGAGCCTTCTCTTTCTTGCTCAAAGCCACCACCACCAAAACCAGCCCACGAAAGGACGGGAAAGGACTTTACAATTAACGGCCAACAACGCCAAGCATCTCGTTCCTGGAGTGCGGCATGGTATTCATTCATTGCTCGGTATCCTGATTAACCTTTTGCTTGATACGGCAGAACTTATTCAACTTTCCTTATTCAGGTTGAGACCACAGACTATTCCAACAAATCTGCCTGTCAAGTCAAGAAGTAAACAGTGCAGTGCATACAACGACACAACTCTTTACTACATTCCGTCTGAACTCTGTATTCAAGTTAACCAGGTCAAGGTGAGGTCATTTACTCGGAATTGGGGTGGACAGTAGAAACAGGAAGACTGAATTCTAATTACAGATAATCATCTATTTCAGAATGTCTCTGCCATTAGCCTACCGTCCGAGGGGCGTAATTGATTTCATGGAAGAAGAGGAGAGGAACACCGTTTTAAAGATTACTTTAAACAAGCCCGAAGTATTCATGTCCTGCATGAAGGAGTGGTACACAGGACTCTCGAAGAAAAAAAAATCAGTACTCACGAAAAGATGTGTCAAGAGAAGGGCTAGGCTTGAAGCTCATCGGCTGAAACTAGCGACTGACCGTATTCCTGAACAGTGGATCGAGACATTGAGGAAGGAGTGTGGCCTTATCTACTACATTACCCAGAAGGCGAAGGCAGTGAGTACTTTACTGTTTCGGATAACTTGGACTGATTGGTTTACTCATATTCTACTAATGATGTTGAACTTCACTGTAGAGACGTGAGGCCAGAGAACAAGCGGCGGTTAGGAAGCAAATCGAAGCCGATTCCACAAGTGAACCAAAGAAAGTTAAGTTCATGGATCTCACAGCTCAGGAACCGCCATCATTCTGGACTGAGGCCAAAGAAAGCGGCAATCCATTGCCTCGCTTTATGATAACGGACCTAGTGGACGATACTGTTGTCACTTATTGGGACTATGACGCTAGTCATTGGAAGCTTGATGGTGGATTGGATTTGCGCAACTTTACTCAAAATCCGTCCAAGGGTCCGAACGGATTAGTCTATAACACGATTGTAAACTAATTAACCCTTCTCGACAATCATATGTTTTATATTAATATTTAGAGTACTTAAACCAGTGCTACTCTAAAGAGATCTTCTATTTCTTCTAGTTCAAAGAAAGGCTTCAAAGAATTGTAAATTAATTAATAGGCACTGTAAATTGCCTACACTATTCTTATTATTTCAAATGTTCCGAGACTACTTTGTTCCTTACATGTGTATTTATCTCATAGTATCCCTCACAGTCCCCTGGCTTCGGATAGAATCGGATAGAATAGGCTAAAAAGAAGATAAGAAACGACAGGAGCTTCATCATCTTTTCAGAGTAAGACCACTCACTTTCCAACTTTCCTCAAAGTTAATTTTAATTGTTATGCTTTAGGTATTTAGGTCACGGCTGGCAAAACGAAAGACTATCTCCGAACACCGGTGATTCCGTTGCTACTGGTTTCTGTGTTTGGTTTAACTTCAAAACTTCCAAGGTGCCAAACTGTTCACGTCTTTCTCAGAATTTTTCCCAACTTTAGTTTCATCTCAAGCCGTCCAACGGTCCAACTGGATCCATTTGTACATTTAATTCACCTTTTATTTTCAACATTTAATTCCGTATCCGAAGCTTCTGTTACTGAACGAAATGCTGTGCAATCGCCGAGGAGGATGCTTTGCCCCGGGCTGCGTCAAGTGGGGCTGTAAAGACAACGACTGCGGTGGTCGCCGTGCAGTCCGTGTGTACGGTCCAACTGGCGGATGCTGTGGTGGTGGCAGTGTAAGTTAACCATGAATGTCCCACAATACTTCTACAACAACTCCAAACTTCCTAACTTCAATCTAAATTGTTACTCATTTCCAGGGTCAAAACAGCCTCTTCAACTTGATTACTGACCCTTGCTACAACAAAGTGGTCCGGAACAGCATGCAACTCGTGAGTGAAACGCAACTCCACCCATTAATTCCTTGCAGTTCTAATTTTCTGATTGTTTTGTTAGATTTACGGAGCTTATTGTGGAGGTTGGTGCCCACCCTGTGGCTGTCCATGTCCCATCCCTGCCAGTCCCTGTGGAGTCCCGGCTTGCCTTCCCTTCAACCAGCCCAATCAGGATCCTGTTCGTATTGTCTTCAAGTGCCCTACTTACTGCACTCCGTACCCAGAACCTGTCATCAACTGCTAAATTAATTCAACACAACAGGAATTCCACACAGTACTAAGCATCAATTCAAAATTAGGTCTGTGTAAAGGTACAAGTATTTGCGTCATGAATTAGAACGAGTAAACGTTTCTAAGTATACTATCATTTGGACATGTCGTTAGTTAAGGTTTAAGTTTTCAGCTATAAATTACGACTTCCACATGAATGTATAATAATTAATTTGTATAATAATCTTTCGACATGTTATTAAATGCAATCCAAAAACACAAGAGTTTGTAGCTAGCTCCCAACCTTTGTCATTTTGGACAATGGCGAAAAGTAATCGTCAATCTTGTCACTTTTTCAATTCTCCTGAGGGCAAGTTTCATTTTAAAAATTGCACAGTTCTGAATGTCGATTTGCCCATGTCTGAAAGCATAAAAATTGTCAGTTGAGCTAAAACATTGAGAAGTTTTTGTGCAACCACCACGCGCTCAGTTTTCCCATTTCCTCGCTTTATTTTTTGGTGAATTAGTAATTGGATTGAAGAAAGGTCAACCCAGGTCATGTCGGGGAGACGGAGGAACAACCAGCTACCCAACAACTTACCACAACTCCAGAATTTGATAAAACGGGATGCAGAAAGTTACCAAGAAGAATTTGGACAGCAGTACGCTCATTTCCAGGCACAATTGCACATATTCCTTCTAAGGCCAAATGAATTTAACAAGGACTTGGATGAATTACTCATCTTCCTGGCACAAGTGGCTCAATGCTACCCCAAGGAATTGAGCACATACGCCAAGGACCTCATGACCGTACTTGAAAAATTCAGCATGGTTTTGGACCCAGAGATACGAATGGCAAGTCACTGGAATTGAGTTATCATAGTTGGAATCTCGTTGTAATGTAATTTGTTCCGTATACAGACGATATGCCGTTCTCTTGTTCTAATGCGAAACAAGAATTTGCTGGATCCAACTGCACTCATCAGGCTCTTTTTCCAGTTACTCCACTGTCAGGATAAAAACTTGAGAAAGTTTTTGGAAACACATATCCTTACGGATATCAAGAATGTCAATTCGAAACATAAGAATGTCAAGCTAAATACGGTATTTTCAGTTGGGAATTTTGAGCTAAATCGGAGTTGGGATTAATTATTTTACTGTATTGTTTTTAGGTGCTTCAAAACTTCATGTTCCAGATGATACGAGATAGCAATGTAAAGGCGATGAGGATGTCACTAAGTATCATGATAGAACTGTATCGGAAGAACATTTGGAACGATGCAAAGACCGTGAATGTGATTGCCACAGCCTGCTTTTCAAAAATTACGAAAGTAATGGTAGCAGCACTCCAGTTTTTTCTAAATGCGGAAGCAAATGGGAATAAGTCGGATAGCGATAGTGACGATGAAGCTCCAAATGCAAAGGATGTAATCTTGGCGAATCGTGTGAATAAGAAGACCCGGAAGCGAGACAAGACGCTGACTAAGGTCAAGGCAGTGATCAAGAAAAAGAAAAAGAAGGAGAAGGCTCCCAATTTTAATTTTTCTGCACTGCATCTCATTCATGATCCGCAAGGGATGGTGGAGAAGTTGTTCAAGCAAATGGAGTCAATGAATGAACGATTCGAAGTGAAGATTATGATTTTGGATCTCATCTCTCGCCTCATCGGCACTCATCAATTGATCCTCCTCAACTACTACCCGTACATCAAGAAATTCCTTCAACCCCATCAGAGGGAGGTTACTAAAATACTTCAGTTTGTGGCCCAGTCTGCACATGAAATGATTCCACCCGATGTCCTGGAAGGAGTGTTGGATGCCATCGTCAACAATTTCGTAACGGAGAGGAACTCTGGAGAAGTAATGGCTGTTGGGATCAATGCTGTTCGTGCCCTTTGTTCTCGTTGTCCGCTGGTCATGAACAGGGACTTGCTTCATGACTTGACTCAATACAAATCGTACAAGGACAAGAGCGTTATGATGGCAGCTCGAGGGCTTATTCATCTCTTCCGGGACATCAATCCCCAATTGCTCCAAAAGAAAGACAAGGTGAGAATAGCCCCAGAAAGAATAGTAATGCCTTCCATACTAAAAATTAATATTAAATTTTTTTTCCTCTTTATTCCAGGGCAAGCCTACACTGGCCACACTGGAGAAAGAGCCGAAGCAATTTGGTGAGCTGGATGCCAAAAATTATATCCCAGGAGCTGAAATTTTACTGCGAGAGGACAACGAGGTAAACCAAGTTGATCAACCTCATAAATTCATAAAAATATTAAGGGAATTGGATTCCAATTAATTAAAAATTTTCTTATTTAGGAGGAAAAGTCGGAGTCGGACTCTGCGTGGGAGGATGATGATAATGATGATGAGGGTAGTGACGAGGATGATGCCTGGGTCGATGTCTCCCATTCCGAAGCAGAAGATGAGGCCGATGACAAAGAGAAAGAGGGGAATAGCAAAGGTGGACTAACCATGGATCCCGCCGTACGGAAAGATCTAGCGGCCATTGTCACTGAATCCAGAATTCTGACTGATGAGGATTTCAAGAAGATTGAAACCCTGCAATTACAAAAGGAAGTTTTATCCGCCCGGAAAGGGAGTGCAAAAAAACGGAAGGCGACAGACAGTCCATATGCCTCCACTACTTTGTAAGTCTCCGGAAAACAGTGAATAATAGGATAGAACAAATTATCAGTTGAAGGAGTCGTTAATATTTTTATAACTTTGTAGGAATGAGCTCGTGGATTTGGAGAGTATTGAAATGATTCACAAGAAACGGAAGCATGACAGGGAAGCAAGGCTTGAGACCGTGATGGTAAGATGAACCTTTAAAAAATTAATTTCTGCGCCCTTCATATTTACATGCAGATATTAAGCTACTTTTTTCGGTAATTTCAGAAAGGACGGGAGGGACGTGAGAAGTTTAATCGTAAAAGAGGAAGGATGAATCCCTTTGCTTCTACTTCGGATAAAGAGAAGCAAAAGAAGAAACCATTTATGATGGTACGCAACAAATTGAAGAAAACGAAGAAACGCTCCTTCAAAGAGCAACAGGCTTCCCTGCGAAATGCTCTTTTGAAGCAAAAGAAAATCATCAAGTAAACATTTTGCATTGGCACAAACCGTATGTGCATAACTTACACTTGTTAGCATTTCCACAAGTGTAAGACAGGCAATTTGTTCCATCGCTTCCGCGTGGAATTAAAGAGAATGGAGAATGTGGAGAATCCAGGTCTGTGCATTTCATTCCTTTCATTTAAAGTGAATGTTCAAATCTAGCTCATCGCAGTTGTCCATTTGGATCGTAAATCTGGAAATGGGTATTGGTTCGATTGTTTCTTTCTCTCCTGCCCTACTCTCTAACCTGTCCCATTTCTTCAATTAATTATTACCATGTGGGTTAATTTCCTTGAGGTGCAACTGGTACAAATCCCTTTTCAGGGATCTGTAGAAACTGGATTTTGTAAAAATGTCCCTTTTCTGTAGATTCTGTAGACATATTTCTATGGCTTTACCTTTTGTTTAACCTGGAGAAAGTGGAGTGGAATGGAAACGGTGAAAGGAGGAAATTCTCGAAATTGGGTTTTTACGAGCTAGCGCCTCTCACTGGTGAAAGGGAGGATTGGAGCGTTCCAGTTGCTTTCTAATTACTTGATTAATAGGTCGTAAAGGTGAAGTTCTTGTCAGTTAACTGGCTGGAAGTGGGACAGAAGGAACAAATAAACTCCTGATCGGCGACATTCCCTTAAACACAAGTCAATCCCAAGGCCTTTGCATTATCGCAGCCCCTTGAAAGTAAACCCAGGCTGAATGAATTATTAATTTTAATGATAATTTTAGCAGAAGAAACTGAATTTGAATTTAATTCTAAGGTTCTTCTGGATGCCTGAAGGTTACAGGTGGTTCTGTCTGAACTAAGCCCTTGGTGACACGTAAGTGACAATCCTCACCCCTTGCCAATTTCAATGTCATCCCAAAATCCTAGACTGGAAATTTTAGTTTACTTCCGGTATTGTTCCAAGTTGAATTTTGCAAAATGTGAGTTGTAGAAGTTGAGTTTGGATAGCATGTGAGTGAGTCTCTGTTGTGAAGAGCCACAAGGAATTTTGCAGAGTCTGATCAGTCCTCCGACATCATTCCCAGTGGAAGGAACTGATTCCGAGTTAGAATGCTCCACTTTCAACTTTTCAACTTTTTTAAAATTAATAGAACAAAAAACTCCAGTGTGGTTTGACAGTATAGCCCATTGCCCAGCATCCGAATTCGTCCACTTCAAAAAGAAAATTCATTTTTTGCATTAATATAAATAATAATAACTGAAAATATATTGAGGGAGATGTTGGAATTGTTATAAAATTCCCAAGCCCAGGAGCATCTGGAAGTTGTCAAAAGAAAGTTGTGGCGGAATGAGCAGGGAGAAAGGGAAAGTTTTTTCAAGTACAATAGTGAGGTTTTTAGCCCTGGTGAAAGTTGACTTGGAATGTAACCGTGTGGATCTTGTTCAGAAGCACACACGCACGGTGAATGACTTTTGTGTGGTGGGAACTGGGAAGTGCAATCTTCAGTAGGCCTCTGTCCTTCCAGGGTCAAAGCACGTCATTCCAGACACCGCCGGGTGGACAGGGTGGAGCGGTGGGACTCTGAGCTTTCGGTGGGACAGTAGTGGTGCCGTGGTCGTGGCGCGGTGTCTCTTCGTGCAGTCCATAAGAAGGTAAGTGCATTCGCCTTTGATGGTCGTTGACCTTCTCCCATATATTCAGCATAGGATATTTCCTCTCACTCTCGTCCTCACTCTACTTTTCATTTCCAAACATCTTCACACCACGAGATCAAAAACAAGTTCCAATTCCAATTCTGGACAGTGGATACTAATTTCCTTGCATTCATGCACTGAGGAATCTCTTTTTTTATCCAAGGATTGGAAGGATTGACCAAGATTTGGATCCAAGATGCTGACTTGCATTGTGAGCTTTTCCCATTGTCTTGGCCATTTTTTTCTCCCCTTTTATTGCTCTTTGCAAGTGTCAAGGATCCCATATCTTTAGTGTTGATTTATGCAGCAACTGACCAGGGTCAAATACAGCCTGTGATTAAAGCTTGTAATGATGAGTAATTATAAGGGAGCTCTGGAGAAAGTCCTGCCTCCTTTGAAGAGTGAAAACTTATGCAAATTGGCAGGGTGTGAATGATTATGGTCTAATTGCACTTGTTCACGGGACCGGCTCTTTTGTATACTTCTCGTAATAGACATGTATTTTATTCTCTGAAGGTTTACGAACTCGCTCCTCTCCGCGGAAGAGGATCGATATCGCAAACTTTTTTTCGTACAAGGAGAAACCCTGGTTACGACTTTCTCCTCTGAAAGTAAAAGGAGAAAGCAGGTAGTAGGAGAAAGCGTTCCTTTCACTTCCTCATTCAACCTGCAATGGCCGAAAGCGCATTTCCTCATCAATGCAATCCAGAAGGGTAATGAGCTCCATTCGAAAGGGAAATCGGAACATGCTCTGCATAAAAGTCAACCAAAAGTCTGCTTGGCGCTAGTGCATAAGGAACCCGACTCTCAATTAAGTCTCCTTTGTTAGCGGCACTAGGTTGCTTGAATTAGAATTCAGTAATTCATTTCTCACCAAATTTAGGATGGTAATGAAGACGTGATTTTAATATGTATGGACGTTGGTGGTTGTTTGCAACAAGTGCAAATGATGTAATAACATAGGAAATGCGTAGGCATCATCTGCACAAACAGTCCACGCGGATACGCAACCCATGCAGGGAACGTGGAGTGAACGCCTTATCATCATCGCGTCTTCTCGGCGTGTGGCAGCTTCTGCAAATTCTTGAAAATTGAAAACAGAGGTTTTTCCGAATTAAAATCCGGTGTGTTTTGGTGGCCTGGAGGATGATGGGTTGGTCTTTTGTGCGTATTATTGGCGCATATAAGTGTGTGAGGCTCTTGAGAATCCAGCTGATTGCTAGTATGGGTTCAATGACCAGTCTCACACACTTCATAGCTGTGGAGATAGACAGACTCGCACACACATTGCATAGCATCCCTTACGATTCGCATCATCATTTAACATCCAAAAAGCAAAAAGGAAACAAAACCCAGAGGAGACAACTGCCAAAAAATCTTTTCCCTCCTCGTCATCTTCACACACACTTCCTCCTGCAATGCTTATTTTTGCAAAAAATCCTCTCACAAGGAATCAAAAAGTTTTATAAATATTACGCAATGGAGGCGTGAGGAAATGAGAACCGAATGGATTTACGCAGGATGAGACGCTGGACGCACAGCTTCCGGTTTTCACCGCTCCCAGTTTAGCACCTACGAGAACATAAATTCTGCTGCGTTAAAGTCATCTAAGCTCCTGGCTGCTATTGAATAATGCAAAATTTATATTCTTCTTTGCAAAAGTTTGTTTTGCACACCGCAGTCTTTTTTCAGTGGAATTGAGATGAATGTTTTTGAGGGAGACTTTTGCCTGTGGAAATTTTTTCATTTGACATTTTGTTTTGATACTTTTTTTTTACATTTGCAAATTGAACCGAGCTGCCTGTGACACTCTGAGGGAAGAGCAACAGTTGTCCTGGTTTTGCTAATATGAAAATCTCTCTGTAATTTTATATTTGGCTGCTCCTGGATCCGAGAAATGCTTTTGATCTGCCAGCCAAAATGTCTTTGATTGGAGACCATTGGCTCGATAGGAGTTCTTAGTAGGCCTTCCAAATAATTATGTAGTCCCACACGTGTTAGTTTTTAATAACAATCCCACATTCGGGAAGACGCACTTCCGCTCTAACCACGCATCTTTATCAAAGCAAGAAGCACACTAATCACAAACCATTCATAAGGAACCACAGGCTGCAATTTATTCCAAGAATTCTCTCAATGCACTCTTACGCAACCAACTCCTAGCAGATCAATTATGAGCCTGATTAATACTTAAGGAAAAAGCGAAATTTAAAATTCTTTTGGGCTTTTGAGCCCAAATGGACTTTGCATGCACTTTACTTGCTTGTAATTATCCAACAAACTCAAAAGCCCATTTCCAAATCCCATTTCTCTCGAGGATTTGAGTTCATTGGGAACTTAGTGCAGATTTTTCATGATTCATGACACTCAAAAATTCTTGAACAAAAAGGGAAACCAAGCAGCAAAGGATGGGACGTTCGTGCTAAATCATTTGAGAGATGTCATTTTTTGGTAGTGTCCAAATTCCAAATCCATCTCCAAAATGCATGGGAGTTTGACCTTTCCTGACTCCTGTGTGATCCTTGATTGGGCAAGGAAGAGAGAGGTATACACGATATAAAGTAAAGTTTCGGTTTTTTCGGGGATGGTTTTGATCCGAAGGAAAGTGGCGTGGGGTGGTTATAGGTTCCGTTCAGAGTGTGTCTAGTGGGGCCATTGAACCTTATGCACGTTCTTAGTCTTTCATTCATAGGAAGCGAAGTTTGGCTCTTCCTCCAGGAGCAAGTCCTAAGCCTGGACTCACTTATCACCACAGCCTATCATGGATTTCCATAATCATAATCCAACCACACAACTTTCACCGTGTCTTCCAAACACCGTTTCCGTCTTCCGCATATAACATGTCAAGGTGCGTTGAGCTAACGGACGACGGGATGTGTAGCTGCAGAGTGCGTAACTTGAGATAGTGGGTGGAGTACATTCACCCACTCCCGCCTCACAGACTTTGCATGACGTCAGGCTTCCGAAAAACAACTAAAAGCTTCCAAGTAATTGAGCACCGGGGATGAAATTAAGCCAGGGCCTCCAGTGGAAAGTCATGGACGATTCCATTATTGGGAGAACAGGGAAAGCATGAGATCCTTGTTAGGATAGGTTGCTCCACTGGAACTGGACTCTGTCTGACCTCTTTGACATTTGGAAAAAGGAACATGATTTTTAGTCCTGAATTAATGAGTTTGGACAGGTATGCTAATCTAATCTGTGGAGCAAGGAAGTCAAGCTCGTTCCCTGTTGTTGTGATTTCGCTTCTCTCTCTCAGTCCAGTGAACTCGAGCTTGGCTTTTCGCACAAAGTCTTTTTTCATTTTCGCCCATGTGCCATTACAACCACTCCGTTTTATTATTAAGATTCTTTTTGCATGCACATTTTCGCTTTCATTTCCTCCATTTTTCCTAACAAGAAAGAACTGATTGAACCTTTAATTTTAGATTAATAACCCACGTCACTGCGGGGTGACCTGCCCGATGCTCAAAAGCCATGTTTGAGTCTAATGCTTCAGGGGTAGTTCCTTTTTTCCCACGCTTAAACACATTTGATTAATTTCTGGAATTGGAAAACTAATCGTTGCATATTGATAAGAATGGGGAATAAGCATAGTGGAATCAACAGATGGGCGGTTCGGTGACATAATGTCACGTGACTTTTATTCTACGGAAGAAGATGAAACTTTTGAGGCTATTGTCCCCCAACTGTTGTCATTCTAGTCCACCGAACTCGGAAAATGACTTCCATCTTCTCCCCGAGGAATCGGGAAATGGAGTTTTTGCACTCCGTCTTTCACTCCGTGTAGAACACCGCAAATCCAAGTTTGCAATTCTCCAGCGTCATTTTCATCCTAGTTTCCGGAAAGGACGGAGCCCTGGATGATCCTCATGCGAACATGTTGAGGAGCCTAATCTTAATCAAGCCTGCAAACAGGGCGAGAGGGAATTCATTACTGCCTGATTCCTGAAATCGATTCTCAAATTAAATCCAGGAAAGTCAATAGCAGAAGAGTAATTAAACTTTAATTGAATGATTGAAGTGTCATTTGTCAAATAAGGGGGAAACCCCACCAATCCATGATGGTCACCTTCATCCATTCTCACGCACAATACAACCAAAAACTTCCTCCTCTATTTTTATTCCAATAATTTGGAATTTGCAATTCCGAAATCTGTTTTGTTTTCTTTGGAGGATCCGGAAGGCCTAAACATTTGCGAAAAATGTCGCAGATTTTTTAAATGGATAGAGGCCATCTGGGATTTCCCCAACAATGGTCTCTTTTTGCTGTGAGGGAAGAGAGTTGCTTCTGCAGTGGTTAATTGGTCCCATCATTTCCACTTGAGGGTTTGACCTGCCTGACCTTTGAGTAAGAACTACACGTCCCTTTTAAGTACAACTTTAGTTCTGGGTGTTTGGTCCTAAAGAATGGACTCGTGATCCTGATCTTTGATAAAAACGAATCTTCAAGGAATTCAATTCTTCCGCTCTCACCTCGAGACGACAAATTGACTCATTAATTGTTTCCATTGAGAAGGGTAGCGATGCTGACCTTTGTTCTTTGTTTGGTTATTTTTGCATAGCACACACGCAACTAGCCCCCACCTGGAAAAATGAATTGGCAATTAGTAAAAATTAAAATCCTTGAGTTTGTTTTTTACACGATTGACAAAACATACTTGGACGCCTTTCCAGTTTCCGCCTCATTTTTCAAGGAGCCTTGATGAAGCTTACAAAGAAAAACACTCCTTTCAAAATTAACTTTGACATAAAAAATCGTGAGGAAAGTTTTTCTTTTGATGCATTTGCCTCTTTTTAAGAGTTAGTCGTGAAATTGTTCAATAATTTCCCTTTCCAATTCCAACAAGATCAGAAGAAGATTCCACCAATGACTGAATTTCACCGATGTCAATCTTAATTTCAACCAATCAGGGATCGCTATCTTCAGTTCAAACATTTCCAACAATTATTCCAAGGAAAATGCACGGGCGAGTACACGGGATTGCTTGCTATGGAGTAATTAGGGAGAGATCATTTGACATTTAAAATAAATAGTGATTAATGCACTGCTCAGATTGACGTTGTTGGAGATCCTATCGAGTCGAAATTCAGGAAGAATCAGTTTCTCCATCGACAAGACATGTAAAGAGAGTAGGATTTGTACAGACAAAATGGCAAAGTTCATGTTACTAAAAATTGACATGAGAGAAGCATATTTATTCCGTTATTATCCACACGGTGAGAGTCTGGATTTTTATTTTGTAAATATGAATGAAAATGATCTTTGATTCCCATTAGTTTTTGATGTGAAAGATGTGAACGTGGAATTATTTTTTGTGGAAATGTTATTGTATTAGGTGATAAGATTGGCTGTTTTGGTGGATGATGACCCATTGCTCGATTGCGTGATTCTCTGGAATGTGTGAAGTGGGGCACTGAAGGCCAGTAGGTTTCCAGTCCAGCAGTGAAGGACGAGGTGGTTAGAACGGGCCTCACTGCCAATGGGATTGACCTCTATCTGGTTCTATATCCAAATGGGAAATCCACCCGCAATTATTCTGTGTCCATACCAATTGATTTATGGGAATGGTGGCGGTAGTTTCGTTGAGGGAGGCTCACCTGCTGGCTTGGGCTTTATCGTGCTGATCTCCCACTCTCGCCTGACTACGTAAGGCTTGACCTTTGTCTCTGCTGAGAGAGAAGAAAAGAAGAAGGTCAAAGGCTCGAGGTCAGCGGCGGATGAGGAATGGGTTGAGAGAGGCTCATACGGCAAGCACTGGTTCCACTTGACACTGAGATTATTCAGATTAATTCTCGTTCATTGTCATAGGCAAGGCTAGCCAAATTACTCATTCCGTCTCTTAATTCTGATATGTTAGGCCATACAGACGCAATATGACGAATACCAATCTTCCCATCAGAATTCAATGGCAAATGGTCACCCAGAGATAAATGGCCGCCAAAAGAGTCTCCACTTTCACCGGAAGTAAAAGAGCATGGGTGCAAATAATGGCTCTGCGTTTCCGATTCTCCGAAGTGCTTCCCTGTATTTTGGGTATTGTGTAACAGAGTAATGGCCGCGTGTGTATATGGATGCGTAGCTGTATTGGAATCCTGCGTGTGCATTAACAAGTTCAGTGGTACAGATGAATTTGAATATGAAGGTAAATAGACTTCCTGGATGATTAGAATAGTAATGACAGGAGAGTACTTTGCAGAGAGTTTAATTAACGTAGCAGTTACATACGGGTGTCTAATTACCTTGCAACGCTACTCTACTGCTTTTTCCAATTTACGACATTCACACTGCTCCTATTCCCAATATTTTGAAAGCCTGTTGTTCTTCCTGCAGCTTTTAATGAGGTGTTAGATTCATAATTACTCTCCTTCCCTAACAAGATCCAACACCAAATTAATAGGATATTTGAACAAAACAATGCCAACTTCCTTGTAAAATATGAACTATGGAATATAAATGGGAAGGAGGACACACGGCACATACCAGGGGAAATTAAGAGCTATGTGGGAGGCCCTTCTTCACCAGATTCGGATTAACCTTTGAAGGCTCATCCCCACTTTCACAGAAACCGATTTCTCCTTTCCTCCTAAAGTGTAAATATATGACACTTCAAAATATTATTTGAGAGAATTTCTGAGATGTGAAGGGTGAAGGCTTTCCATTCTCGATTCAATTCAGAGTCACGTTCCCAGTTTCAAGGTGGTGGCCACAATTCCGGGTTATTTTTTATTTGAAGATGATTTTCTCTCAATGCAGTTGGATTTGTGCAGACTTTGGCCAAGGGTCAGTGGACATTTATGAAAGTTTCCAATTGTTCTGGATCAAATTTGTGATTGGTTGGGAATGGTTTTTGTGTTTGTTTAGTGTTTCAATTTTTCCTGCAAAAAGAAGTGCATCGTGTCCATTGCTTATAAGGAATCGGACGACCTTCTAGAAATAGAATTATACTTTCCCTTTCCGTGGCCGGTGAAAAGTACGTGCCTGGCAAAGGCCTCCTCATCTTTATCTTAAATTCCTGCCTCTCTTTCAGCTCGTTTGGCCCTGGAGAAAGTTGGGTGTTCCATCGCCATACTTTTCTAATGAGCCCGTCCTTATAATTTGATACACATTTGGAAAAGGAAAGGAGGACGTCCATTGGCCCTGAACTCTTCCTGAACCCTTCCATGTTTCTTAACGACGTGAAGCTAGTTACCCCCTCCGAATTTAAAAAGTTTTGGGTGCATGCAATTTCCAGCAAGGAGCAAAGTGCTGCTCTGGAAGGGAGTTTTGGTCAAAACTTTCACTTTCAGAGGACTGGAATTAGAAAGGACGGAAAAGAGGCCCAGAAGAAAAATAAAGTTGATTTTTATGCCGATATAGATATAACAACTCACTAAAAAGTTCCCAGTTGTTGTTGCAGTTTGAGGCCTCTGCAATTTTCTCTCAAGGAGCCATGCAATATGAATGCTCATTCCTTATTATAATTTTGAAGGATTTCTGTCATTGAAAACTTCCAACTTCACTTTTGTAGTTGAGCTCGTTTTCTTTTAAATGCTTCTAAAGGCCATGTGTGTCCGGGTTTGCGTTATTCCACTCCCCGGAGAATCACAGAAATGCCAATTTGCAATCCCTTAACTTTCTAGACCAATTTTTATTCCTTCAAACTTTGTACCCTGAAGAACCTTGATTGGATTGAGTAAGAAATTTGCTACTCTCTGTCGCACTTTGATTCTTTAATATCACATTGAAACAAAGGTTCCACTATGTTGCCTTTGATTTCAAATAGACGACTCCTCACTCCTCCGATTACAAACTAATGAAATTTTTTATCTGAAAAGAAATTCATCACAACCCTTGGCCCTGGGAAGAGGTCAGGTCAACTTTGACATGGTTCCAGAACTGAAGGTCGAAGAGCTCAAAGACTGAAAGAAAGGCAGCCTTTGATAAAATCCTGAGTACCACATTTCCTGGAAATTCCAGCCCTCAAAGCAACTCCATTGCTCCTCCACCAAAGTTTGAATTTGCGGTGGTGGTGAGAGTGAAAGGGCTGCTAAGAAAATGGAAAGTTGAAGGGAGCGCGTTCCATTAGAAATGCACAAAGGAAAGACAGGTCCAGGCATTTACACCTTACGGAAGGTGGGTTCTGTTGATTCTTGCGATTAAATTAGCGGAGCTAAATGTTCCTTTTAAGATGCTAATCAGAGAGCATGGTAGAGTGGGATAATAATGGAAATAATGGAAAGTATACGAAGGCACTTCCCACAATTGGGGGAATGGAGGACTACACACAATATCATTTGAGCTATAATTTTTTCTTTTTGGGATAATTGTGAAATGGGACTTTGTTCGTTATAAAGGGACGAAGGAGGAGGCTTGTTGCTTGTCAAGTAAAAGCGAAACGAAGCTTGTTATAATATAAAATGCATAGAGACCAAAGAGGAGGGCAACGCAGAGTTGATCATTTGCAAAAGTTCAACGACCGGATACTTCACTGAGGAGCATTAGCACACACAGAGAGACGAGAGATAAGGAAAAGATCACTTCCACCCATAATACCTTCAACCAAAATACAACCAGAATGTAATCAGTTACTACGTTTAGTCAAATGGATCCAGAAATGAATTCCAGAACAAGAGCGCAGGAGCAGAGATGCCTTTAGATGCAGGAAGATGGCGTTGGTTTTGGAAGGCGGGAGATGCGAGGAAGGGGCAACGATCAGGAGAAGTGCGTTTGAATGCGGTGTAGGACAATGATGGATTCATTGACTCCTTATGGCTACTTGCATGACTCGTCTTTTTCCTTTAAGCCCAGGCCTAAGTGCCTTCAAAGGTATGGAAGGAAGTGCATAGCATAAGCTGGAATCATGGTGGTGAAAAAGTTGAGGCCTGCGTCGTCTGCATTTACGACAATGGGAGTAGAATGCGAGTTACAAAGTTGACCGGAAGTGACCCTTTCCAACAATCAACATGAGCGAGGAAACTCGATTTCTTTGTATGCTGCTTAAGCCAAGTCTCATCGCATGAATACGTAACAATAACCAGAATCTCTTGTTTCACTTTTACCTTTTTGCATTTGCTGTAATGCAACAATCCCTTTAAGCTTTTACGTCATTCCAACATTTTAAAATTTTTTAAATTCATTTTAAAAGAGGAAAGTGTCTAATCCCAATCGAAAACCTTAAATTAAGATCAAGGCAGGATGGTGCTGGAAGAGCTTTTGAACAGACATTTCATTGGATGTTTTTGTGCCGAATGTAAGGATCTTTGGCAGAATTGTCTTTGGGATGAGTGATCTTGTGCGTGTGAGAGATGCTGTGAATGATGCTCCAATGTAACGGTACGACTTTTCTCTTCCTTGCGGCATCAAAAGTTCCTTGACTCACGATGTCGTCTTTTGCAAATGACTGGGCCATTCCACAAGATGCAAAAAACAATCACTTCCAGATCCCGTCGAAAGCCTAACCTTCGTTTTAAAAAAGGAAACCATGTCCACTTCCACCTCCACTGAATAATTCCAAATGAAACTGAAAGTTTCCTGGGTGTTAATAATTGCTCTGATTGTAATAATGATAGAGGATTTTAAATTGGGTGTTTAGTCAGGTTAGATGAGGCCCACGTTTCCATTTCTGGGATGGATAGGTGTGGAAGGAAATGCATTTTGGAGGGCATTGCTCAAGACGTTTTTTTGAACTTTATGGAACACAAAAGATTGATTATGAAAAAGCATTGTCATGTGCACTTGGCACCACTGCGACTCCTCTAATGAGACACTGCTATTAAGCTCCTAGCGCAGAGCGACTCCTGTAGCGAAGGTGTATCGTAAGGGAAAGCCTCCCTTGGCATTGTGCTAATGCGATGATTTTGCACTCTGCAGAATTCTGCCAATGCTAAATTGGCCATAAGGAGTGCATACCCCTAGTGCTTTGGCAGCGGCAACTGCAACAGCCTCTGTGCAGAATTACAGTATATTGGATCTGCTCAGTCAGTAGTGGTAGGCCGCTCATGCTTGCAACAACACGTCCACACACGCTCCCGCCCAGCACTCCATGTGCTTTACTCATCCCAGGTCAGAAAAAGGATTGGGTCAGGGGTCAACGTAGGAACAGGATTCAGCCACGCTGTCACCACAGTGCCATCCCTCTGCTTCTTATTCTTTATCATCAAGTGCTCATCTCCTGCGTCCAGTAATACCCCAAGATATCCACAACATTGTCCCATGCTGTCGCATTTGCTGTAGCATTTGCACAAGAAAAAGGAGCTTAGCACAAGCTCCCCGTCCTGACAGGTGTTTGTGACTTGGAACAATTGGCAAAAAAGTTTGTACTAATTAAAAGTTTCTCAAGCGAAAAAGGTTTGGTGTGGATTGGTCAAATCAGGCTGTTTTCAAAAACCACGAGAGACTCGGAGCTGAGCTTTTCAGGCTTTGCCAAAAGGACGCTATGTGAGGCCTTTGGAGGGTTTGGATTTTGGACATTGTGGTTTCTCCATAAGTGTGCTTATGATTGGAGAATTAGTGATATTCTTGCACTGACCAGCGAGCACTGTCAACCCAAGTGACTGATTGATTGTTCGCGTAATAATCGCCCGTGTTTTCGGTTGCTGGAATTGTGTTTCGGCACCGTGTGACAGGAGTTGGATTCCGTGGCTGTGGTTTGAGGATTATTAAATTGGGGCGACGGACTTTGGAGGTGAGCTAATTAACCAATATCAATCAATTATAGACCAACTCCTTAACAACGGAGGCTAATACAAGCCACTTTTAAGAAGGAGTGCAATGTGACCCCTAGATTGTCACGCCCAAACCAAGCGTCTACTGGAATCAATCCCTTCCTCTAATCCCATTCCTTGGTTGGAGTTTAAAAAACTTTTCATTTCCGATAGCATCCCTCACAGTTTAGCTCATTTATTTACATGATTCTATATTATTAGCATGCTGTGTGTGCATTTCGTTTTCTGACGTTTTGCTACGTTTTCCGAACGACGCACACCTGTGATGGCCAATGACACGCGCGAATGGCCATGACCACTAATCAAGAGCGACATGTATCTAAAGGTTATGACAATGCTAAGGCGGGGTCACCCAAAGTGAGCATCATGGCTATCATCTTCCTCACTTTTGGACACTCGTGCATTGCCCACTTCATTTGTAGCAGTGCACTTTTGTCAATACAGGACCATTCATGACTTCCTTTTTCCGAGCAGTGATCGCACATTCGAGGGATCGTGACATTGAGATTGAAACGTATGGTAATATGCGGTGCTCAATGAAAACGTTGCGGAATAGATTAGCCTTTAGAAATAGGAATAATCACACTTCAAGTCAAGAGCAATAATGTATACATGGTCAAAGGACAATGCAAAGCAGATGCTAGAAAACGAGAGTAAGTTTCTCAAGGCTTTTAAACTCGACATCATTGGCTAATCATGTTTGTTATTGTTATTATTATTTCCACTGCCTTTGCTCTCCTTTAATGAGGAATTACACGAGCTACCCGTCATACAAAAGTGGGCTACAGTCCCAGTGTCAACGTCTGCATGACCCTTACACGCGGGAGTCGCAGGCGCCTTCCTCCGACATAATTCTTCATAGCCATGCGCTTCATCTCCGCTCACGTCCCTTGCGCCTGCGTCGTGTGTCTCCTCCATCCATTGCCCCATTGGTATTATTATTGTTAAATGGGAGTCCTTGGGCCCACAGACTCCAAGCTGGTCCTCAACCTTGAGACAGTGAAATGGCAGAGCCTCACTCCAGTTAGGTCGCTCTTGAGATCCTCCCTCACTCAATGTGAATTTGTGATCCAGTTGAGGTCATTCGAGTCGTTGTGGTAGTCGATGAATTGTATCTCTTCTGGACCTTCCCGATTCACCTTGTACTTATTATAACGTCCAAGGGCATCCATTTTAATTCCAGTTTGATAAATCCATGATAAAAAAAATTCAACACGCAGTCGAGCCCAAATACCGCCGGAGAGCTTTTTGAAAAAGAGAACCCTTGTTTTAAATATGGATTGTATTCACGCGGCATTACTAAAATGAATGAAATTGTGGACTTGGGATAATGGTTACTTCCGGGTTGGCCAAGGGCGACATGAAAGGGTCAACCTGGTCAAGTCTGGAACTCTTGACCGACCACCTTTTTCTTTTTCCCAAAAGCTATCTTGTGCCAGGGACTAAAAATTGGGTCAAGCATGTTCCATAACGTCCTCCATTTGGATTGGAGAGAATTAAGTTCCCCTTCAACTGTTGAACTTAACTCTGCAAACTAAGATTCACAGTCGCTATTTGTTAGTTTGCAAATGATTCAGCGTCAGAGCTCATCCTCCAAAAGATAACACGGAACAGACAGGCATTTAATTCCCATAACAAAACAAAGTTCAATTACTGCTTTGTAAAAGGCATTTTGCTAAAGGCACAATTAATATTAAAGTCCCTGCTTGGCCGTCTTCCTCCAATCCTTCCACGCACAGTGGCCATAGAGCACGCACACACAGCTCACTTTTGCAAATAGTTTTTTTCATTAGTGGGAAACATCGGTGGGAATATTTGCATACATTTTTAAAACGAAAATGCACACACCTGTACAGCATGCTAGAGGACGTGGGGAAGCTACTACTTAAAATGAACGGGTTTTTCGGGCTTTTGGAATTGACATGAGGCTAGGATTCCTGGGCCTTGTCTCTTTTCCACGTCCGTTGCACCGGCAAATGGACAAGTTGGACTTTTGTAGAGATTCTGGTTCTGATTTATGTCGGACTGGAAGTGCATCTTCTGAGGCATTCTCCAGTCCATTAGAGGTGCAACTAATTGAGGGTTTTTTTTTATTGGCTCAACGTCAGTTTAAGCCCCACTGGAGGTCAAAGCCCTTCTCGTCTCCTCGGAGGTCGCCTTGTAATTGTAACGGAAGGTGTGATAATGGTGCCGGAATTGAGTGGTTGTAGTGTTGATTGATCGAAATTCCAGTGGTGCCGGTGGTATAATTTTTAGCATTTTTCCGGTCCTTGAAAGGGAAAGTGAAGGAAGTTTTGACAAGTGGAAGTAACATGACTCCCAGTTGAGCTCCCTTGTTAGTTTTCCTGGGGTAATAATAATTCTGGAAAGTCGTCCTTGAGAAACCCTTCCTTGCTGGCCTCTCCAGTATAATTGGCCATTTCTATAAGTAATGATGAGGAATTGGGGGCCAAGGAAGGGCAACTCCCTCCATGTTAAAGGAAAACTTAATTAAGGTTGAATTCGAGGGAGAACTTTCACTCTCCTTTCCCTGGCGTTGTCCATTCCTCAGTTCCGGATTCCAGGCCTTGTTTCCCTTTACAGTAATTACTCACTATAGCTCTGGCCTGGACCGTGTGGTAGAGGCAAGTCACAGGCCAAGAGTGACAATGCACCTTGCAGTTTCCCCCAAATTACCTCTGTACTTGTACAACTTGATTGGAGCCTAATGGCTCTGCCTTGTAAATGATTAAATGGATGGAAAGGAGGGAAGCGGTGATTGGTTGGTTGGACTACCCTCCCCTTTCCAGAAATTAGGATAAATAATGGAGGAGATTGAAGCTGAGACAAGGAGACCAGTGGAGAGTAATTTCTTCCATTCAGGATCAATCATTTCCCGCTAACGGAGGAGAGAATCCGGGTTTCTCAGGCTAAAGTATTCCCTCCGCAGAGGTCGTTGTCCACAGAGACTTTTGTCACTGCCCGCCGTCACACCAACAGCCACAGAGTCATGGAAACTCCCCTCCCAGGGATTACGTTTTGACACGTCTTTTCCCTCCTCTGCTCAACCGACCCGTGGTCATTTCAGATTGAAAAAGAGACGGACAAGAGGCCTTTTCCTCCTTCCTCCTTTCACCACGTTTCACTTTCACTTGGAAAGTTTTGCCATTGAAATGCCGTTGAAAATCCCGACACCTAAAGACCTGAATTAACTAATCAATAACACGTTAGCTAATAGCCACCCGTCCGCCTCCAACCACAGATGCAATTAACGTACAACTCAACCAATGAGTGTCTTTCAACTCCTTCACGCCTTCAATTCCACTCCCATTCCAAAACACACCGTCCATCTTTTATTTTAAAATGTGTCACCTCCACTGGCCTCGGAAGCAGGGTTTATTTCAGCAGCAGAGGAGTGTGATTAAACCCGCCACTAAGGTACCTCCTTCCTTTCTATTTGCTGCTGAAAGTAACCGACGATTAGGAGATTTCTAAGATGTGATAAAACTGAAAGTGTTGAAATACAAATCCCTCCTTTTCTCAACTAATTCATAGGCATTTGAATCACCAATTGCAAGAATCAACAGCAAACCATTGGGCCAATCAAATCCTCCAATCCAGGGACATGGAACATAGTTAGGCAGTGGAAGAGCGTTGACCGTCGGAAGAATTTCCCACCGAATGTGGATCCGCAGGGATCAATGGGCTTGCATTTAATGCAATTGCATTTTCCGAATGAAAATCACGTTCAGCCTGCAAAAGCAAATCAATAACCTCTTCGGGAAATCTGAGGGTTGGAGCCATTAAATTTTTGCCAAAATAAAAATCTTTAAAGAAAGTGTTTGTAATGTTACTTTCTCGTCCTTTATTTTTGGCATTAGAAGTTAAGATTCTGTCAGATTCCGTTGTACAGTTTTACTATAGTTTAAAATCAATTTGCAGCTATGGATTTTTTACGCTAAAATTTTTTATCGGAGGAGGGTCTAATCTTATTAATGGATTTTTAGATGTCCTTTCGATGGGACTTAAGGAAGTCTCGTATTTTTTCTGTTTTTTGCAAAAAATTGATTACCTTAACCCCCTGGAAGGGGAAAAGTGGACCTGATTTTGCAATTCCAGCCTATGCCTCAATATATGGAAAATTCTGGATCATATTTCCCAATTATTTTTTGCGAATTGAATTTGTGAATAACCCTGGCGCCTCCTTTATTTCCCAAATGTTTGCGGCCGTGATGCTTTTTCCAGGACTCCATAATTTATGACCTGGAATTGACATGGGTGAATCTGTCATGTGAAAGTGACTCAATTGAAGTTCTGGTTGGACGGCAAAAGCCAAGGAACCAAGGAGGGGGTGGGACTCAGGGCTTTGCAGAAATTATAAAAAAGCGAAAGTTTTCAGACGCCATGACAAGAAGGGATTTGGCGAGAAGGAAATGCAATTTTCATTATCAGTTTTATTACGTTACATTACGTACATTCTGTACATTTTTTTGATTGAGTCGATAACTCGTTATTCCTGCCTCTGTTCTTTTTCCACGCACATAAATTACTCCTTTTCAAAAACAACCTGCACTAACTCGGTAATTGACATCAACAAAAAAGTTATATTTTCAGTCGTGTGGCACTCTGCTACAGCAAACACTCAACCAAAATCCAGAAGTGGAAAAAAATAACTCCAAAACTTAAACCAAATTAAAAAAGTTGATCAAAATCTCATCATGAATTTCCATCATGAATTCCTTTTTGCAAAGTCAACTAAAAGAACGGAGCATGTCATTAATCGAATTTAAAAAGGAACTGCGAGATGATGGTTTTGTATTGATGAAAAGCAAGGCAAGGTTCTGGCAGTGGCAATGATTAGTCAGTTGAAGGCTGACTCGAAATTTAAACAATGAAATGGTACAAAGGGATTGGCCATTTTAGATCTTAACACTCGCACCAAATCTTTGGCAATGATCGCCACACCAAGCTCATGGGGTGGCCATTGTTCACGAATTTTGACCAGGAGGCACGTAGGCCTACGCCAGTCTGAAAAGATACTAATTCAAATTCCCTTTTAGAATTGTTCTTTGTTAATGGAACTCTTTAGCTATAACTAGTACAGTGTAGGAAGTATAGGAGCCCCTTAAGGCACCCACATTTTAAACTAATTTTGAAAAGGAAGTTTATATGCTGAATGGAGATATTTAAATGCCAATGTGGTTAGTGGGCGCTGTGGGGGAAGGAGTAGTTTAAGGTCATTATTATTAGCTGAGGACTGGTGCTGAAGGTCACTGCTCTTTTTGCAACTTCCAACTTCCTTCTCATGGCGATCAACTAATGACCTACTCAGGCAGACACCATTCTTTGTTATTGTTGACTCATGGCAACAATCCACCGGACTTCCATGACGTCATCCCTCCCAGCATCTCATGGAATTACAAAGCATACCACTTCCAAGTCTTTTCAACAATACAGACTGAGGGCGCGGTGGTTTTTGAAAGCCCAACTCTCGTTATGGTCGACGACCTTGTGTGGACCATGGCCAGTCCCAAGCCAGTTCGACTCCTCCATCACAATTCCAAATGAAAGCAGGAAGTGCTTCCAAGAAAGATCAACAAAGGCAGGGCACACTTATTCTGCCAGCAGGTTTAAAGTTTTCCATAAAATTTACATTTTTCCACTGCGGTGACTGAATGAGGAATGGCCAGGGTCTTAAGGGTGCTTGCGTTGTGTGACTGTGGGAGTTCCTGTTTTGCAGAAGCTTCCCTTCACCGTCCAATGTCACCTGGGACATTAGATGGTTCGGACCTGTTGATAATTGAAGAGATTAATTGATTTGATGGCAGTGTGTGTGTGTGTCGTTGCCTCATTTCCTAGCCTCGTTGACCGTGGGGATCTCATAGTCACGGTCTTTTCTCAAGAACAAGAAGTAAAGTGGCCAAGCCACGAGTGGCAAGGCGAAGGCGAACCATTTCATTGTTGTCTCTAATTATTGCCCAATTCGACAGAATGATGCGGTCATTATGCAAACCCAGCTAAGCAGTTCCTTCCTTGATTTTCAATCTCCATCGCATTAGAATTCCAGATTCTGCCAATAATCCTCCCAGCTTTTATTTCCTGAATTTCCACCTCAGATTTCAAAATCTGCTAAACAATTTCGTATCGTTTAGCGGATTCGTATATCTTGGAGGGCATCCACTTCCCTACTGAATCACCTGAGAATGTAATAGCCAAAGTGCGAGTTTGGGAGGAGAAGGTCACTGTATGACCTTCTTTGCCACCACCACTATTTTCCTAATAGTGCTTTGATGAGATCACAATTAACGCTACTAAAGTTCTTGAGGCAGGGAATCCTGGTTTCGCAAAGTTCCAGTTATTGCGTCTTCCGAAGTGTAGAAATGGTACAATTTCTTCTTAGTCTAAAGAACGACACATTTTGAATGTTTTCGGTTCCCAGACGCGACGAACGGCACGCACCCCTCCATGTTTTTAACGAAATTCCTCTTTTTTATTTTTTGTTTCATTTAACTAACATTGAGGTGAGAATGAACCTTGAGGAATCCACAACATTTATTTTTTGTGGAGCCACTTGTGACGACATCCAAATGGGAATTTGCGTAAAGTAGGTTTACTGTAAATTGAAACAAAGGGATTCAAGCCACTCTTGAAACTCACCGACTTCCGAACAAGCATTTCTTCGGACGTTGTAAATCAGGCGCTGTGGTCAATTCCTCGGGGGATAATGAAGTTATCATTTGGAAATTAACTGTTCATTCTTCCCATGTCCGACCGAATGACCAATATAATAACCCACTCACATTTCCATCTAAAACACAAACCTACACACAAATCCATGTGCAACACTTAACACAAGGAAATGGCGGAAGTGGATTTCAGTGGAAGGATACATGTCACTTTTTGAAAAATGTTTGTCATTTCCTGTCTACGTTTGAAGTGGCCATGGTCAAGGTTAGGTCTAGGCAATGCGACAGGGGCTAGGTTAAGGTCATGCTTAGGAACAAGAGGTCAAATAGACAATTCCAAATAGCTGGAGAATTGGAGTGTCAGCGTAAATTGTTTATTTTTATAATTCATAATTTGATATTGTTTAGAATTATTCCTTAAGTGAAGTCTCCCTTGAAGAAGGAAATGCGAGTCCCAAATTAGAGCCAGGAACTGCCTTTTAGTAAAAAATTTCACTTGGTATCGTATTTTTTGTGTGTGGTCGTTGTGCCTGTTTGGATGGTTGACTCTTTGCGCACTGTGTCACAGGGCATTGTACTCTGGCTGCGCAGAGGATTTTAATTTGCATTAGCTCATAGTATGCACCTGCACTTTGCATTTGTTTGCATAATGCCATTCTGCCTAACTGCTGCCTCACATGCTCGGATTAAGTGACAATCAAGTAAGGAAACTGATCACTGTCATGGCTGTTGGAGGCGGTAAACGCCTTCGTCTCTGCTCTGCTTTTCCCCACTCCCCATTGTTGTGGGGTGTGTAAGGAAAAGGGGGCAAATTGCCAAAAAGAAAAGACTTCACTTTCCATTTTGAAGGAATCGACAGTGCACAACAATGAAGGAAGAGGTCAATGAAACCAAAAGTTATCGCACGGTGAGTTCGAGTGGGATTACCCTTTGGGGAATTTGAGGAATGGAAAGAACAAGTTCCTATGTCATGTCAGACCCACAACAAACGTTACTTTTCCACCAATCACACACTCTCCCTGTAATTACAATTACTCAAGACATGCGCAAATGAACATAAACACTTTAATAACTCACAATTACCCATATTCAAATTAACCGACTCAAGTGTGACACGGTGTGAACTCCTCTCACGGGCAGACGCATTCTCACGTACGCATGCGTCAGCCCTTTATCTGTAAATAAAGGTCCATTATGAGTGTTGTCGTCCAGAGCCACTGCAGGTTGTGACATATCCATGTCAACAGAAATCGTCTGCCCAAGGAGATGAGTAAGAAAAGAGTCTCCAGCATCTTATTTTATAGCCGTAAACATCCCTTTGTTTATGATAAATTCGGACGTCCTCCTTGTTTTGCAAAGACGGATGAAATGGCCAGAGTAAGAGGGGGGGGGGGGGAGTTGTTGATCTCGAGATTATTTGCAGCCGTTGCTGGCCCTTAATTTGTTGACCGTTTTCTGAAGCACCCTTCGGAAGTCCTGGCTGACAAAAGACCTCACGAGTGTGCAATTCACAATGTCTCTTTTGTTTCAAATTTCTGCTGACGAGAAAGATATTGGGCGTCGAGTAGAGAATATGAAGCTCTGCTATGGCACAAACTGTGGCTTATGTTGATTGACTGAAAAGCAAAATAAGAGCCAACAGCAGAATAACAAGTGTAAGGCTAATTATAAAATACGGTTTCCGTTATAAGAGCAAGTTCAGTGGGTTAGGGTTATTTGTGTCATGGTCTCCGACACGCCATCCAGCATTAGAAAGGAGTCATGCAGTGGTGCAGAAATTGTCACCCAATATGCAGATCCACTGGAAGATGGATTATCTCTGCTTATAATTAGCCCACTTGTCTCCTCTGCATCCTGGGTACTTGAGATGCAGTGCAAATAAAAAATTAATCTGTTGGCTGATGCAGAAGAGGTTTAAAGGTCAGGATCGTCGTCGATGGGGGCTGGAGATTACTGGCATTGAACTTCCTGATTCCCAAATGCGGAAGTTTTTCTTTTTATCTTGTGCAAATTGTTAATTAGGCAAAGCACGTTGACCATCAGGAGGAACTGATCATCGTCATGATCAAATTGGTTGTGATTCTGGCCATCAGTTTCCTTGGTTGAGAATTCCGGTCTGCTGGGAGTCTCCTCCAGTGACCCCGATCTTCCATAACGTTGCTCGTCTTGGCAGTCGCCGACATTTGTGTGTGAAGTCAAGGTCCTCTGGTCTTTGCATCATCCCAGCCTCATTAAAATCCTGTCCGGTTGCTCCAAAGCGAGGTGAACCTTTTGTTTTTTCAGTCGTCCTTTGCTGGATAATTTAGTTGGAGTTGAGGAGTGTAAATTATGAAGCAAGTTGTAGGTTGCAGGAAGACAGGAACTCAAGGATGTTGACTACTTGGCTATACTGTGGATTGCTTGAAAGCATAGGCGCTCAGCCAAGGTAATCGCAAGACACGGAGATTACCCAGTGGCCATTGTTTTTGTTTTTTGAATGGCCCGCTGTCTGTCATGATCCCTTCTCGAACAGGATTGTGGCCGAGGCCACTTGTGTGCCCAAATCTCTTGGCGAAAATTCCTACGCCATCACTCACTCCTCCTTGATTAAATGTTCAATGACATTCACGATTTATTCAAATTCAAGTACATGGACTGGCAATGGGCTGACGTAGGCTAATAGTAGTCAAATCCCGGAAGTGAAGAAACAAAATATACGATAGTTTGCTCATGGAATGGAGGAGAGTTGGACTACGGAGGGAGATGGAGGGGGTATACAACAACAATCCAAAGAGCGTGCGAAGAAGCATGCGCAGGGAACACCACTCTTCATCACGTGGTGGAACAAACCCATTGAGGAAGCCATGAGTGAGGCCCGTTGCTGTTTAAGAACAAGTCTTCCTTGAGGATCCGCTGATGTCGTCTTTTAGAATATAGAGAGACTTTTATGATTTCCTGAACTGAAAGAGCCAGTGTCGATGAATAATTGCCATTTTTCTTATCGTTCTGAATTGAGGATCTCTGGGTCAGCATCTGAGTCAGACGTAAACAAAAGGCTTCTTGCGCATGATCTTGTCCTGTGGCAGCATAATGGATTACAAATGGATTTCCCACTTGAGCTCCTATAGGCTTATTCTGAGAGAGTGGCTACTTTTATTATGTAAATTGAACGAGATTTTCAATTTCCCTTTTAGTGTAAGAATGGTGAGTAGCGGTGGTGTAATCAGTGATGTGTCTCGAGCGTTACGTATTTTATGATTATATGATTGGCTATGATATTGGATTCTGAAAAGGAAAGTTTGGTGTCAATGATTCCTTCTTGTGGTGGCAGTGCATGGGAGGAAGGAGTTGGACTGTAAGGGGCATTCTGAGGCATCTCATGAGGTACAGGAACTGTGTCAATGACCTCTGTCACCCCCCAACTGCACAATGGAAGACTTGAAGCAATTAATGCATTTCAGCCAATATGCAATTGCGCTGTCCCAATTCTATCCAGGCAACAAATTGACACCTTTCAATCCTTCTCCGTTTCACGTGGCTTCTCGGAATAAATTAGTTATGCAGACTTTAACTACGGTACAGGCTCAAAAAAACTTTGAGTCTTAATCAGATTTTTGCACAAAGTTTGACACGAGTTTCTTCGGTTTCTTCCTGGTGGGATGGAGATCAAAACCTGGAGGAAGTGCAACAGGTTTTTCACCTTGAGCATTTTATTATATGAGCATCTCCCTCCTTCTGAAGAAAACTTCTGACCGACGAGTTCCCAAATCGATTTTAAAAGAAACTCCGGCCTCCGGATTGGAGGATTTTAACAAATTCCCAAATGAAAGGTGACGCTGGCAGGAAGCTGAATTTGTAGTCTGATTTGTTCCAATTTGTCACCGTTGTTTCCAAACAGAGCTTCCTCCACACGCGACTCTCCAATTTTACGACAATGTAATCAAAAACTATTAAAGCTTGCTGGAGAATTGTCGTTAAATTGTTAACTCCCCGATTGATGTTCCTCTTTAGAAAGGATTATTCGGAGAAAGTAGCGAGCATTGGACTCCCTTTGTTTCCTATGGCCTGGTTTAATTGCAATTCAATTTGATTGTCTCAAACCAATCACTCCCGTGAAAGGACTTATTAACACTCGACAGAGAAGAGTAGCACTGCTTTGACCTATTTCCTAACACGATCCCCCTGCATTTTACTCCAGACAATTCTCCAAGAGATTCCTTGCTACTGTTCCATAGACTCAAGTTGGTAAGACTTCCCATGATTGTACCAAGGTGTTTAAGGGGTGCTTAATTAGCTGAGCAAGGCACTCGCATAGAAACACGTCACTGAAAGGCATGGAGATTTTAATTTAAAAGCCAAAGCACCATTGTGGATTTCCACCGGTAGCAGAGGGATTTAACTAAGGTGAAAGCGGTGTGCTGAAAGGGTTGATCAATTTGTTCCAATTTTGTGTAACATTTTAAATTAAAGTGAAAGGTCAACTGGCAAAGGTGAGTCATGCCACGTCGACCCAGTCCCTTTCTAACTCCCTTCATTTTAGAAATTATAAAAGTGATTGTTCCAGACTGCATTTAAACGACACTCGTCCCCAATAAAACAAAGCACTCAATTCCTCATTTCTAAAGAACGGTTATAAATTAGTAGAGGCAAGAACCTAATTAAATCACTCCTTCGATCCAGGAATTAGCCACTTTCCACCTCCTCCTATCCCCTCTCCCATCCTCCCAATCAGAAACTAAATAAATTAGTAATCAACCAATAATTAAAACAACAGCAAACAAGTAAAGTTTGTGTTTTAATTTCCAGATTGCATTGCCCTAAAGGAAGGCCACTTAATGATTCCGTTCAAGCTCCATCTGTCCGTGAAGATAATTGAGAGGTAAACGTCCCCAAGGGCAAAAGGGTCAAAAGTCCACCGCCGTGGATATCAAGATTGAGCCTTCGCTGTCCTCCAGGGGCTACCAGGACCCCGAGGACAACGTCATGCCCTTTCTGGACGAAGAGTTTCTCTGGTGCTCAGACAACGATCAGAAACTCATAGACTTGTCATGTCTCGTAAGTACAAACAAAGACACTTGGACACTGATAAAGTGGCAATTGACATTTCCAAGTCCACTCATGGGCATGGCAATGAATTCAAATTCTGTTCTGTCATGGCGTCATTTTCTACGGCCTGAGTGCCATGCGGCGTCCTCTTACGGTAAACTGGCGACTTCAAAGCATAAAAGTGTTTTAGCCAAAAAGTTTCTCTCACAGTCCGTGAGAGGGTGCTGGGGGCCATGATGGATTTTGAAACCACGCCATATTCAGGACATGGGGAAAAGAATGTTGAACTTCGAGAAAGGAGCGAACTTTCTAAAAAAAAAAGTCAATTGTCATTTTCCATTGGTCAAGTGGCCTTTGTCTTCTAATAAATTGGAAAATTAACTGGATAAGTCACTGATTGTATTTTAATTTCCAGGATAGCAACAGTAATGGAGTGGGGAGCAGTACTTCTGTCCTTGGCCTGGTCAACGGCAGCGGAAGTATTTCGTCCAGCGGGGGTGTTTCCGGAAGTGGCAGCAATTCTAGTCCAAACGTCCACTCCGGAGGGCCTATGTCCATGTCCATGCCACTTGGTCTCCACTCCCCAAGCTCTACTTCCCCATCGAGTACGACGAGTCTCAGTAACACGTATAGCGGTCAAGGGTCATACTCCACTCATCATCCACCGCCTCATCCCCACCACCATCTGAACCATAACCAAGAGCAACGGCCTCACCATCTCCTCCAGCTATCAAGCTCAATGGCCATCAGCTCCACCGGCGGATCAAATCCAGCACCCCCAATCAATAACAACGCAAATAACAATTCCGTTTTCAACATGCATCTACTCAGCAGTCAAGTCCAGCAGCAGCAACAGCAACAGCAGCAATCCAGCGGGACTGGGAGTGGTGGAACGAATTCGAGTAACAATGGCGGCGGGACAAGTACTGGTTCTGACCTTGAGCTCCCCACGCTCTCTCAACTCTCTCAAGCGGACTTGAACGGACTCGTCAGTCTCGAAGACGAGGACGATGATGACCTTTTTAAGCAACTGGGCGAAACTAATTTTGAACTGGACTCGATCCTGGATGGCTTTGTGGATGAGAACAGTCATCCAACTCCGCAGCATCAACATAGCTCCACTGCCTCCATGCAACAGCAGCAGCAACAGCAGCAGTTCAACATGGCCCCTAATTTCCATCAACAGCATCAACAAACTCAGCACTTGCTCCAGCAGCATCAGAATCAAATGAATTATGGCAATCCTTGTCAGCAAGCGGATGATCGGTCGGGGAAGAGACGACGAAAGAACAAAAGTCACGAGACTCCGCTGGAGAGTCAAGGAAGTAGTCAATGTGCTGGAAGTCAAGGTCACTCTAACGGGAGTTCAAACGGAATGGGACCAACCAGGAAGACAAGCTCGTCTGCTTCGATTCTGCAGACACAACTCTGCCAGCCGAGTCAGAGTGACAACGGGATTCGGATTGGACCAAGGTCAAAAGTGAACATCGCATCCTCCAATCCACTCTTGGCAGGTGAGTTGAACAACCAGAGACAATAATTGCTATCTTAGCTTTACTAATTTGTTACAAAGTTCTTTGTAATGAGTCTAGTAATTAATCCGAATGGGACATGTAGAGTTTTCATGCCTTGTGGTTTTAATGCAGAGATGTCTACCCTGGATGAGGGATTCTGGTCCAATTGGAAAGATGAGTCCGCATGTTCCAGCAGGAATTCAATGAGTCCATGTAAATAAAAAAAAACTTCAGGAAACAGACAGTGCTTTTCTGGAGGAAGCTGGATACACTAAATCTAATTTACTTTAGACTTGACGGACACCTCAGGTGATCACTAAATGGTTTTCTTTTTCTTTTCCAAATGCAGGGAAATTGGCAGCATCCACGTCTGAGGCTGGTGGGAACGGGCAGCTGAACCAACTCCAAATGCAGCCCAGGAACCCTGGACTCGGGAGTCTATTGGAAATCAAAGTGGAGCCTGGACTCAGTGGGTCAGCGAACAAAGGTAACAGGAATTCCCACCAAAGAACCAATTTCTACTTCGTTAATATTTCAACCAACTCTCCAGCAAAACCGAATCGGAATCAATAAGTTTCAAATGTTCTCTTTCCGGCGACCTTGTCTGCAAGGACGCGTCCAGGAGGACATTCATTGAAAGCTAATGCTTAGCGTATCATTCCCTCAGCCCTTTGCCTAGGAAAGTTGTTTACTTCAATAATTATCTCATGGCCTGATGAATCATTGATGAAAATGCAAACTCATTAATGCGCATTTCCGCAGCGATGGTGAGACGATGAATGTAATCAGCCGAGAAATGCTTTGTGACATGTCTCTCTTGTAAAATGGAATTTGTCAATGTACCCCCGCATTCCATTTGGGCAAAAGCATTAGGTTTTTCATCCCTCCGATGTTCCCTTACTCACATAAACTATGATTTAGTAAGTTCCATACTTTCCATATCATCCTTATTATTGCGAATTCAGTTCCTAATTGTATCTATTTGCTCCTGGAAGAATGTCGGTGTTCCTGGAAATAGGAGCAGGAAATGAAAGTGTAGGTTGAGAGATCTGATTTCAGTCGGGGGTTTTGATTGGCAAAATACCCACAAGGTCGTCTTTCAGGACGGAAAACATTGGCGGATTTTATTGTGTGTTCATTGGCAAAAGCCCTTGATAACTTTCCCATTTTATTTAGAAAACACCAAATGCTAAGTTATTTATAATTTGCATTAGATGCGTAAATAACTTCAGTCCTCCTTTTGTTTTTGTTGACTCCATCCTGAACACTCTGAGAAATATGCGCAACTTTTCATCCCGTTGAAAGTTCCTTCCGGGTGATTTTCCCTGACATTTCCAGCACTAAAATTGGGAGCATCTCCGTAAATCAGAAAATGCCGAAAACTTTTGCCCTAATAGCAGTATGCTTTGTTGAAGTGACGCTTTAACTTTTTAATTTTCTGGAAGTTGGCCAAGAAGTAGAATGTTTCACGTGCTCCGAGGAAGGTGCAGAGCAAAGCTCTATTTATAAGAACACGCCCAAAGAACGTTAAACTCCGATTCCCGAGAAAGTTGGATTCGTCAGAGGCACTTGACTTTGAACATCCCCTGACCCGGAAGGAGTTTATCACCCGGCTATCATAATTGCCTCGTCAGAGCACAACACAATGGCTCCTTCCAGTCTGGTGGACTCGGGGTGTGTGTCAATCAAAATTCCAATGCTCACGATTAATTAGAATTAGAGCCAGACTTTAGGTTCAGTTTCTTTTTTTTTAGCATGTTCCGTGAAATTAAACTTTGTGTGTCTGCTTCTTCTTCTAAAATTAGGCGTCGGTCTTCCTTTGTTGGCTTCAGTCCTCCGACCTGCTTCAAATCTCACCTTGGCTTTGACCTAAAACAAGGTGGGCTTTGCTCTTCACAAATTCACAGAAATAGCACCATTCTTCTTCTAAATACCAGGACCTCTGGCAAAAAAAATTTGCACAAACTTCTGTTGTTGATAAACCAGACTTGCTCTATCGCTCCAAGCACATTTCTGATACAATTTTATTTTATTTTTTCAAAAAGACGCCATGGAAGGAGCCAGCGGTTCTCATTGATTATTTTCGCACTAGTTTTTTAATCCAAGTTTATGAGCTGCGGGGCATCTAACTTTTTTTTAGAAAATTGGGTCGGACGAAGGCGTGATGGAGGTTGAATCAGGTTGGAGCCATTTTGAACTTTGAATTATTTCCCCATCAGAAGGAGTTGAGAATGGGGTTCTTATTAATAGAATTGTGCGAATCAGATGGAAATATTTGTTAACCCACACACGTGAATTTTGGAATTGTGTGTACGTGTGACTTAAGGAAGGCGGAGGTGCCAAGAAGAAATCGGGAAATGTTAGGAGAGGCTCCTAATTGCGAACTTATCGGCCATGCAAGCGGCCTTCCTTTTCTTGTCTACCAGCGACAGCGACACAAATATTTTTTATTCAGAACATGAATTCCTAAGAGCAGAGAGTGACAGGTCAATTGACGAAGGATTCAGTCTCAATGCGCAAGTGTAGAACCCTCACATGCTACCCAGGCGGAGGAATTTAACAACTGAATGAGACATGGACAGGCGTTTAATAATTCAGCCGTAGTTTCATTTTGTCGCAAATTACAGTCCGTCGGAAACATGTTGTGACGCAGTTTGAAAAAGTTTGAAATTCTAATTCCATTGGACTTTGTCCTTTGCCAGTGTTTTTAACCTGCCAAAGTCCTCTTGTTTATAAATTCCTTTTGAAGTAGACTTCCCAGAATTTCTTTTGAGCCAACGAAAGACTCTTTTAAATGAACAACTCTTCAGAATGACAACCCCAATACTTTTCCTTTTATTCTAAATCTGAGAGACGGAAGTGGAATTGAGGTCTTGTTTATTAATTCTGTGGGTTTTGTTTACACTTTGGGGAAAAGGAACTACAAATGAGGTTGACCAGGTCAGCCAAACTGGATCGTTCTCAGTATTTTTAGAATTTAGAAACGATGAATCGAAGGGAGCTTATGTTCCGAAAACAAACTTTTGATTCAGATCTACGTGCCAAAAAGTGTTTCTGATTTCTGTTTCGATCACCGACTTTTCCCATCATCTGGCACCGAGGTCTTTGCATTCGGAAATTGGGCCAAGGACGCTAAACTTCTCCATGGATTCACACAGTTACAAAATCAGCAAATTGAAAAAAAAAACTTTTGAGACTAGGAAATGTTTGGATTTTATTTTTAAAATCTATTTTTAATTCCCAAAATGTTTAGGCATGGAAAAATATTTTTAGTTGATGTTCACCTATTCGGTGTTTTTGAGCAATTAGAGTCCGTTGAAAGGTGCTGCGTCAGAGGAGTAGCAATTAAACGTTTTAAAATTTGAGAGCCTGGAGTTGTGCCAAGCAGATGGAATGTGGGTCTCCAGAAGCCCGTTTGATTGTTGTTCTTTTCTAATGAAGAACCAGGATAAATTAAATAGCTGGATGTTCCTTTTCATTTCGAAGTGGACCCACATTGCTCACAATGGAAAAGTACCCACTTTCACCCGGCGGAATCCGATCCGAATTCCCATGAACTCATGTGGGTTGTCAATCCTGAATGGAAGTGTCTTCGTCTCCTTAATCCAATTGAAAGGAAATGAAAGGGCTCCTTTATCCCTTCCCAGAATAAAACCCTTTTCTTTTGTTTCACAAGATGGGCCTCAATTAACATTGAAATTAAAATCAGGACTTTCAGTCCCCTGCTTTTAAATGGAGTAATTCTTGGGTTGTGGCGTTGGGGTTTGGAAGGCTTCGCGGTTTCCTGTTGCGTAAATGCGGTAATAGACCCCACAACAAGTTGAATCCACTTGAACTTGTGTGCTGCAATGTCTTAACAGCCATAATGATATCAAGATCCTTCAGCAGTCATCATCAACAATTCCAGCGGCTGCTGGAGGCATAAATCAACAATCCCTCTTCCATCCAATGTCTCATAAATCCAAATGACAAGGAAGAAATGCCACTTGGAGGAGGTGGTGGGATTGACAGTGACTTTCCAGATGGGTCCAATTGGGCGTAAACTTCTCTCCAGGAATGTTTCAGGGTGTGAGTATGGCCAGAGTGGAATGGCCCATCACAAAGGTCATCATGACGAGTTACGTCCATCCATGCATGAATAAGTGACTGAGAGCCCTTTGGCTTTGGCTCATTGACTCTGCTGCTGAGGCATGCGAGAATCTCAAAGGGGTCATCTGGACTCACTGCCCCATCAGTAAGAAAAGAACTTGACCCGCGCAGAGGAACTCTGATGGAAGTGTCGGATTGTTTTCTTTGATGGGACATTTTCGTTGACGACTCGCCGGTTCGTCAAAGTGGTGAAATTGGACTCTGTTGTTTTGCTTAATTGGTCGATTTTACTAAACAATGTGGCGAGGGCAATGACATCCAGATGAGAGAGACTGGATTGTTAATGGAATTATTGCTTCCGTTCCGGATTCTAATGATCTAATGCATGGGGAGGGAGCAGAGGGTTTATGGCCACTTGTCAAGTCGATGGACATTTGTCATGAACTAACGGTCATTGCAGAGGGCGGTGCAAACATTGTTCATGAAAATTCATAAACGAGGATCCAAGGATTGTTGAATCGATTGAGAGGCACATGAGGACCAGACGGAGGGCATCTGCATACCACGAAGGGTACATTGACATAAGGGCACGGAAGTTCCTCATCTTCCTCTAATGTAAATTAAAGCAGGGTCACGTGAGACTAAGCAAGGGATGGGAACTTGTAAACAAAGTCAAAGGGCCCTCCATGTTCACTCTCACCAAGAGACATAAAACACATGGATACTTTTTCAGTTTATAAAAAAAATCAAAGACGGGTACTTGTGGGCCTTTGAAGCTTATTAGCTTTTGTATCTCTGGGTTCAATTCCTGTAAATAACTTTTGCATTTGGATGACGCGTTTGCAAAATGACTCAGAGAGATTTTATTACTCACTCATTAATTCCGTATGCCTTGTAAACAAAGGAAACTGGGTTAGACCTACCCCCGCACCACTACCATTTTGATTCATGGATATCCGAATGTATCTTCCCCACAGTTGACATTTGTTGACCATTTTTTGTGGCACTTTAAACAAATTAGGAAAAGGATTTGGAGGGCTGGCTGAGTAAAAACGTGTTCCCCGTTGCTGATGGTTTGGACGGAAGATGTTTAAAAAAGACTGAATTGAGATCATATTCAGTGTGTGTACTTCCAGCTGCTTCTTAGCCTTAGCTCATAATTCTAGTATTTCATAGTTCCTAAAGAAGTGACTTTGGTCTATCTGAGGCTGTGGAAGGGGTACTTGTTGTGGTGTAATGAATACCCGACTAACCTCAAAAGCAGGAACATCCTCCTATTATTCATTATTAGTTGATGATTATTCAACAGTATTGGATTTCGGGACTCCGCTTGCTCATCATCCATCAGGGAAATAACAGTCGGCCAGACGCTTTTGGAGAAAGAAAAAACGGGACCAGAAATGGTGGTTTGAAATGTTAAATAACGAAATGGGTTGAGGGCCTGGTGCGGCATGCGTGGATTAGATGTGACCTTTTGGTTGTGGATTAAAAGAATCTTATTTGTAGGATACATAGAAGAAAGAACTGAGGTTCATTAGACTGTCTTTGCTTTGATTACATTATAAGCCCTTTCTCTGATCCTCGAATGCCTGGCTAAAAATAGAAACGGAGATCTCCATGGTGTTTGGAGCAAGTCGCTTTCTCCAGGGGGAGTGAAAGTGTAGGAATGAATCCTTCATCGAGCTCCAGAGACGGATATCCGCCGGTACTTAATTTCCTGGAGGATGTTCTGGCATTGGGTTTGGTACTGGTACGAAGGTCATGCGTCCGATTGCTTCGGTGAATGGATGTGGTCAGTGTGTCTGTGGATCGATGCGGAACTTTCACTGGAAGCGTGGGTCTGCCGGGCTAGGCTGCGGGGACGACCTTGAGTTCCTGGTGAAAGGGAATGCCCGCGTTCAGGGGCACTCAGAGTCTCCGTATCGAGCGGTGTAAAAGCATTGACGTCAATCCAGTCGTCGGATCTCAAGGGCATATCCGGTCCATAAAGTAACACGGGGAAATGGAACTCCCTCTCTCTGCTTTCCTCGCTTACACTCATTATTCATGGGAACCAAAAATAAAAGCAAAGGCAAGCGAACACAGGGCACTGCTGACAGGAATTCGCAACAAAAAAATCTCCTTCCTGTTTCCCTTTTCGTCTACACATGAATTATTCAGGCAGAAACAGCAGAAGTCAGGACCATCCCAGAGGACACAAACTTTCTCTTAGCGGGAGGAAATGATCTCGCCAAATTACTTTCTCCAGTCCAATTCCCCCCCCCCCCTACCAACGCTCCCACTGCATCATTTTAAGACCCAGCAATCCAGAATGGAAAATGCACTTTATGCATTGTTCTTTATTCAGATGCACTTTCTACAAACTTCCCCTGTGGAAACTGAATCTCTGACTGGAAGTAATTTATAGATTAAATTCCGAATTTCGGTTTAGGGTTACAACTTTCTGAATGAATACTTTTGTTTTATAATTGTGACTAATTTTTTGTTTTGTTTTGTCTATTTCCAGGTAAGGAAGTTTCTGTTGGGGATTTTGTAGAAGAGAGGGTGATGAATCGGTTCTTTCCTCCAATTGAGTGATCCTTCCGTGGCCTGGAATTCCAGTTTCCCCCTTATGAGTGATGATGGGTAAACGTAATTAGTTAAGAGCAAGGCCAGATGAGCGGAGGAGGAAATCGGAGGATAATTAATGATTCTCGAGATGCGGTGACGTGAAGGTGACTGTCAAAGTCAGCCAGAGTAGGGAAGAATGGGGAAGATTTGACATGGAAGCTCTGGGATTTTCACCATTTGTTTCAACCGCTTGAATTCATTATCATCTCTCTCCGCCGTTCCTTCGATTTCTCAACTTCAACTTTCCCCTGGCATCTTCCCGAGGATTCTCTCCTGAACTTCATTAGAACAGAGTCACTGTCAAACCAGAAATGATATTCTGTCCGCCCTCAGTCACATTACAGTGACAGCCTAACAACGCAGTGGCACTTCCTCATTGGAATAACCAACACCGGCAGGTGGCACTCTAAACGGATGTCTTTTATATGACGCTTTATAAAGTGGAAACATTTGATTTTCCTCAGTCCATTAGACAGGCAGGGAAAAAAGTGTCACCCATACCCAGCCGCTATCAACTTCATTCCCAGAAAAGTCAAGAAAGGAAAATCATTTTTCAGTTTTTTTCCTTCCTTTCAAGTAGGATGCAATTTTTCAGAGTTTGGTAGAATTGGAACCATTTGGCTGCAACTTTCGGAAGTTCATTTTTCTTGTGTTAAATTGGACTTGTGTCTGATTGTGGGAATGGCAGCTGGTGATAGGTCTCCCTAATCCATCCACTTCTTCATTCCTGCTTCCTATCTTGTTTAGATTTCACATTTCCAATACACCAAGCCGGAACTGGGCTTTAGGCAGGGTCAAAAGGTCATTCCGTAGCCACCCCTTCCCTTTCCTAATTAATAGGATCATCCATTAGAGCTTTTCTCCGCCTTCTGACGTGCTAAATGAACCAAGTCATGAGGAGGGAGGGAAATATTTTTGGCAATTGTCAAAAGGACAATTCTTTACCCCCAAGGAAGACTCAAGTCTCAGGTCATTAGAGAAGCATTTCTCCATTCCTCATTGAAGTATTTTGGATTTTCGCAACAAGTGACAAAGCGTGTGACATTTTGTGGTTGTGTGCCTGGCTGGCGTGGCCTTGATCTCGGTAGTCCCCGAATGCCCGTGATCTGAGTGGGATTGTGGTTTTTATCCATCCGAGGTTGGTTGTCATTTGAAAGGATGATGGGGAGCTCATCTGTCAAAGGAACTTTGTTTCTCCTTGATTTGAATCTCGGAATCCGACAGTCGAGGTGGAGTGTGGCAAATGGGGATTTGCAACTATTGCAATTCCCAGACTGCGCCGGAGCTTGTTCTCCTCCTCTGCTAGAAACCTTGAACTTGGACGAGAGTCCAACACCATGAAAAAATGGCGAAGGAGTTTCCTCGTATGAGACCAGAATGGAAATGACTCCGGACATTGTGCTGGTGTGTGGATTCCAACATAAAAAGATGAACACCTTTTGTTTGAGTGGACAGGAACGCCCCAGGGGGAAATTCTCAGGATAGAAAAAATTGGCAATTTGAGGCCTTGGAAGGAGCTGACAAAAAAACTCTGTTTCTGGCTCTGTTTCGGAAATTAAGCAAGTGATGATGACACACGTCCACAGAGTCAATTCTTTTAATTGAGAAAGTGAGCAAGGGGGAGAGCTCATTAAGCCTTAATAATTTTTCAGAGTTTTTCTTTGAAGTCTAAATGAGGCTGGAACGGAGCGGAAAATGATTTGGCAAGAGTCTTAAATTTAAAATTGGCCTTGAATCAATTTGCATCAATTAGGACCCATTAGGGTTCAGGATCGAAAGGGAGAGTTAGTCAATTGAAAACTACGTGGTACCTTGTTTAGGCCCTTGGCCTCCCTGACATGGGTTAAAGGCTCCCCTGTCTCTTCCAGATTTACCACTAACTAACAGTGTTCAAATTGCAAAACAAAAGGAAGAACAAGGGGCGCAGTTCTTACCGCTAAAACGTCAGTTCCAGCACTGCGGCAGTCTACGGAATCTGCCAACTTTCCCCACTTCACTTTCACTTTTTGAATCAAGTTTTCATCCGCCATTTCCCCATTGTTTCATAAGCATAGAACTCGAGCTCATCATTTTTTTTCTGCATGTACAAGGTTTGTTTTTAATGCTGGTTGTTGCTGATTAGGCAGAGTGGTTAACCGCCTTGAGTCACTTCCAGAAAATACGCAAATTCTCACGCTCCCTGCGCCGCCCTTGTTTTTCCTAAATGAAGAGTGCATTGTGCTGGAGGAAGTCTGGAGTGAGGAGTGGAAGTCGCCAGAGTCTCCATGCTGTCAATCACTTAAGCTGTCAATAGCCTAGGAAGGTCATCCCTCCCCTGCTCCCCAGATCTACTCATTCCAACCTCATCCATAATGTATTCAGCCGTATTTGTTCCAAAATGGAACTTAGTCTTCGCAGGACGATGACAGAATATTGACTCAATTCCATCGATTCGGGGAAACAACTTGGGAAATTCGGAATTCACTTTAATGAGAACAACTGAAGTTGGGGGAACGTGGCAGGACCGCTTTGAGAATATTTTCCATCAAAATACATTTTACCAGAATCCTCATTCGTGATCTCGCAATGTGATTCTCCGCGCGCGTCTTTAGTCCTGTGCGAATTTTTTTTGAATTGAGGTTAAGGCAAACATGGTGCTGTGCTGAGAGAATGGGAGCAACTGACCAATGCGGGTCATTTCAGACACACACCACCACCACAGCTTCATTTTTGAATTGCAAAACTACTTCTCCAGCTAGGCTCCAATTGCGAAAAAAGCAAAGGTGGAAAATACGGGCTCCCGGCTCTGCTTCATTTGAGAATTTTGCAATGTTTTTTCTTGAGTAGGGGGTGGGAATTGAGTTGGATTTTCTTTGTGAGCCATGGATTTTTTCTACTTGTGAATATAAATTTGCTACTTTTAATTTGTGTGAGATTGTTTTCCGCTGAGAGTTTATTTACCTTATGATGCAAAGGAAGGAAAAGGTAGGTTGGCAAAAGAAGGAAAAAATAATGAAAGTGGACGTCCTTGATTTAGTCTGATGAAGGAAGAAAAGGTTGGATTTGCATATTCCGCGAATCCTTTGGGCACTTGAGTGAGTGCGTGTGAGGAGCCTGAAGTGTCTCTTTAATTATGGAGGAGGTGATGGGCGTGACAAGGGCAACAATGACATCCCCTGGAGACGGGCATTGTTGGCCCGGCAGTTGGGATGATGGAGTGGTCTCCAACTCCCGCAATTAATGAGCTTCCCAGGGAAGAATGCAAATGGCCACGGAGGAACACCGCCAGATCCAGACGAGAGATATTCTCCACTGGAAAAGTCGAACTTTGGTCAGAGATTCTTATTGATCATCTTCCACTATCTGATCGCTGAGGTTCAAATCAGCAACAGAGCACCGGATATCTTGGCAGACGCGGCAGGAGTCATTGGAATATTCGACAGAGACACTGGACTCTGAACTTGTTCTCCTCCTCCTCTTGGACATGAATTTATTCCAAAAGAATTTATTCTTTTCTGTCTCCAGACTGGGGAAGAGATTCTGTTTTTGTCATCTGGGGCTGTTGGTGGTTTGGGAGGACTGAAGGGCCCTGATCCCAAGAGACAAGGATTATTGTGACATCCGAACTAATGATGACCTCATTGGCGGTCGAATCTGTTTGAAAGCTAAAACGCTTTCCTTCGGTTTTTTAAGGGTTAGGGACATATGCAGAGCAGAAGCACCAAGGACTAGAAACCTGAGCCCCTTCTAGTCCCCTGAAATTCCAGGAGGACGCACTGATTTATGCGTCCAATTTTGGACTATCATTTGAAGGGTTTGTAACTTATTTGCGCAAATGTGATTTTGGTTGTCGCCGTTCCTCGTTCCTTTTGTTGACATTGCGTCAGTTTGGAATGCGTAAGCTATGACTTAAGTTCATTGTTGGCCGAAGATGGGAGTCATTTTCCCAGTATGAGCACATCCCAGGTGCAAGAGGGAACTTGCAAAAGTGACTTGTTTGTACGGTCATGTTGCAAGTTCGTCGTAATCAGTTAAGGGGTTAATCGTGTTGGTGCATTGCCACAATACGTAACAATGAGCATATATTAATTTATTGCACTTGGCACTTGTTGGGTAGGTTCTCACGCATTGTGCAAATAGGATTATTACATTGCATTCTGCAATGCGGTGGATGACCCAGTCGACTTGCACTTGAGGAATTAGAATATCCACAGAGACACTTGCGTAAAGGAAAAACAACCAACGCCAGAGGGCGTCTTGGCACAGGAACAGGGACATGTCAAGCAGGGTTCTTTAATTAACAAAGACAACCTGCCTCCTTTGACCTCTACATTCACAATGTCCAGAAACCCATCGACCTACATGGACAAAGGAAGGAGTGAAAGCAACCTTTCACTCCAAGCAGGCTGGAATTCTTTTACAAATTCCAAACAACCTTGTCGTGTTCCTGTTTCTGGAATTGCCAGTCCCTGGGGAGGGAGGGCTTCACATATTTAGAATGTTCTGTAAAATGACTGACAGAATGAGTGGTGCAGGAAGCTAAGCTAACAAGCGCTAGCTGAGAAACAAGCGTAGGATTGGAGTGCGATTGTTTTAGGGATTTGTTTTGTGATGTTTTACATAAATCGGATGGTATTGTATTTGTATTGGGAGACGGAAGCCGACGTTGTGCTTGAATTCTTTTGATTGTTGGTAGGCTTTTCGCGTGTGTTAGCTGGTTCAGTAGGTCTAGTACGGAGGGAGGTGCAGCCTGGCATTCCCTTAGGTCTTCCGTCTCACCACTCATGCAGTCTCACTCTCTGGCTGAAGCTCAGACTGGTAGGAACCGAGTGTGTTGCCGTTTACCGTCAGAAGCAGAGTTCGCAGTCTTGGAGCAATAGCTCCGACTCCATGTGCGTCGACTAAAGGGAAAAACACTCCGCTTACCACCACGAATTTGAGCGTGCCGTCGCATTCGTCGCTCTTTGTCTCGAATCGCCAGACACTTCCGCCATGTCCGATTCTGGAGGGCTTTCTGTCAAGGTTGCCGGGAAGGGCTCCTCCGCTTCTACTACAAAGTCCCTCAGTGTCGTGATTCCCCGGGCGGGTTTTAATTCCCACCGCCGAAACAATTCAGTGACGAGTACTGGCAGTAGTGGGAGTGTTCGTTCTCGGGACGATAATGGTGAGGATGAGGAGCTCCTTTGCTCCGGCGGAGAAGGGCAGCCCCTTGACCTCAGTTTTCCGAGAAGGGCTTGTCCCACTCCGCCTTCCACTGCGGGTAGTGACATTACTCGGAGATTCCTCTACCACTGTGAGGTCAAGTCCGAGGGAGGCCTGGGCTATGAAGACTCCCAGGAAGATTCGGATGACTCCTGCGACTCACAGCAGCCCATGGACCTGGGCATTAATCCTAAAGCGTACAAAAAATCCCTTATGAAGAGATACCGTAAGTGACAAAAGTTCTTTCTCCAGAGGCCTCATCTCCAGGGGTTCAAGGTTAGGGACAAGATTAGAGCTGGCCTATGGGGAAATGTTTCCTGGGAGTGTGCTGAGTGTAGTAAGTGTGGAGGAGAAAGTCCTTCATGGTCCCTGCCCTTGTCTTCCTCATGGACGGATGAGCAAGTAAAGCAGACAAAGGAGGATGAAGGAAAGGAAAAGTTCAGCTTTGGAAACGGAAAGTTTAATTTGTGCAAAAATATCTTGAGGGATAAGGCATGTATGAGATAACAACAAAACTTTCTGAATGTTCCGCACTTCCACTTCCACTTGAGCTACATTTCCAACTGCCTGTGAAATAACATCAAAGGGATATAAGCGGAGTGGCATTGAAGTTTGACATGGCCTCCAAATTTATAAAATTGGAACCAACCTCTTCAGCCGATAGAAAGGGGAAGTAGCATTCCACTCAAATCCCTTTTCTTTTAATCCTCACATTCACTTTCTCCCTCCGCAGTTAGCTGCAGTGGCGTTACATAAATGGCGATGACCATTGTCCATCGTCTCTGTTTCGATTGAGCTATCAAGGTCAGAATTGAAAGTGGAGGAAGCGTAATGACTCCAGTTCCGCTCTACCTCCTCACTTTGACAATGGTAATCCTGTAGTCATGGCGATTCGTGGCGTTGATGAGCCGGAAACTCAGCTTCTTCCACACGTGGGAATTTCTTTCACCATGTCCACCCCTGCTGGAAACTAGACACTCCCCTGACATCCTAGACATCCGAGCATCCGACTTGCCCATGTGACCTACCTCACTTGACCCAGTTCGGTCTTATATTGATCCCTCGCTTGTAGTCTCTCGTGCCTCTCATTCACGCCTGCTTGTAATTCTGTGTGTGCGTAAGTAGGGCATAGACTTCCTCCACCAAGGCACAGGTGCTCCAAGGGCCCTTGTCACTTGTGCCAGACTAACGGTGGTTCCTTATTAAGAAGAAGAAACCGTTGCTCCGCTCCTAGGTCACATCCTGTCCATCCTCTTGTCCAAATCAAAAGCTTATCGAAAGGGAAAGTAGGCCTGGCGGAAATGATGACATCCTCACATCCCTAGCTAGCCAATTGCGAATTTTACAAATTTGCAAAAGGCCGTTCCTGAGCAATTGTGATTGTAATTATAAAGACTCCGCCCTTCCGGTTCTTGGTCTGTGCGGAACAGGCAGGTTGTGCAAAGCCTGTGATCTTAAGCAGTGGTTGTTCTTGCATGAGGATTCCAAAAATAGTCCCATTCCAAAGTATAGTAAAAAGCTGGAAGACGCTGAGGGACTGTGTGTTCTGCTGCGAGAGTCCTTGACGTCAGTGGCTATCGATCCTTGGCTTTTCTTCCTTCCAGAAATACAATGCAATCATCCGCATTGCTCTCCCACTTTCTCTTTTCCTGGAGAAAGGAGAGTTTCATTTCCTCTTGGCTTTGACCAAGGTAAGGGCCTGCATGAACTGGGTCCTTTACTGCACTGATCTCATTCATAGTGCGCATACGACATTCTCCCACGCTACCTTTCTCCAGACACCCTTTACTCTAATTACTAAACACACTTGAGCTGGGCCAAGTTAATCCCATCCTTCCTGTTCTCCCACCACCTGCTATCTCGTCCTTGACCCCTTGGCAACTACTGGGAAGCCTGTCTCCCTCAATTCCTCTCTGAGGGTGGAGTAACAATGAAGAGCTCCTCTGGGTGTGTGTCATATAACGCCACTATGCTCATTACGTGGATGTCGTAGGCTCTCCCTCTCCATTTGTATGGGACCTCACTTAACTTTCGCTTGTCCTACTAACACAAATCCAGTCCACTCGACTGATGCTGTAAGAGATGTGATGCACCCAATGCATTGTTAGGGGTTAGCCATTGTTAATCCTCCACAGGGACCCCCCACCAGCTCCAGCTAACTAAAGTCGACCCAATTAAAATCCTCCCTCCAGTCTGTTTGTTTGTGTGTGTATCCCTCTCCTCGCACTGCCGTGAGCCAGTCTGCCTATCAAATGAGGTCAGTGACTGAAGGCAGTTCCAGTTAAAGCTAGTAGTCCACTATCAAACTTTTGTTGCAAGTTTCATGAAATTTTGCGTACTACCACAATCAACCCACACTTCCAACCATGAAACTTTTTCTCAAGTTGCAAGAAAATAGAAA
>VNWY01000343.1:0-51335 GCA_009869845.1 Pseudachorutes palmiensis
ATGGCCCAAAAAAACCATGTGTCCAATACAACCCAGACAACAAAGATGCTTTTTGGGTTTGTCCAATATGCTGTGACAAGGAATTCCCATCGATGGCCGATCTAATTGACAGTGACCAGGATGAGTTCACGACTGGAAGGGAAGAGCAACAAAATGAAAGTGAAGCGGAAGCTGGTGAGCATGATCCAGCTGGCAAGGAAGCTGAAGAAAGTGAAGATAATCAGTCCATGCATTCAGAACACTCTGAGGACGAAGTGAATCCGAGCAATAAGTCAAATAATTCAGACATATTATCAGACGGAGAAAGTGAAGGCCAGGAAAGGAGTGCGACTATCACCGGTCCAGCACGCCGTGACAAATGCAGCTCCAAGGGAGCCCGTGATCAGCCAGCACAGCTTCCGACGAAGGTGGAAAAAGAAAATACCAGAGCCAGAAAAATCATTTTAGAAATTCTGAATGCTGACGAGACAGATCTTGAGTACATTCCCCCTAAGGTTTTGACGTTAAAGTTTACTCCAGAAGAATGGCGGATAATGTACGACTTTCCTACGAAAAAAATTATCAATAAGCAGTGGGCTCCTCAGGTGGACAAGAAAATGGAAGAAAATAATCTCTGCTGCAGTTTTAGAGCAGTTTCAGCCCCTTTCTACTACACTAAAATCCCAGGACCAGCAATCAAGTTCCGCGGTGTTTGTGGAGGGGAATGCGGGATGAGCTACAACGGGTACGTCCAGAGACCAATTACAGAGGGCAAAGACGTGACTGTTCTGCTCGAAAGCGAGGGTTGTTTTTCCCTTTTGCAAGAAACGCCAACAGAGAGGTCACTTTCTGCACAGCGTAGAAAGTCGGTGAAAGAAGCTCTAAAAAAGAACAAGGCGTTTGTCATCTACATGGAAAGCATGTCCCATGCTTCGAAACTGAGACTACTCCACAACAACAAACCATTCAAATCAATTCCAGCTCTACGTAAAGCGCGAGAAGAGGCATTTCAAGGAGAGCAGACACAGTTCAACAATGACATGCACAAGCTTATTCAGGAGTTAGTACTGGACAAAAGATTTCCACCAGCCGGACGTATGCTTGGCTATGTGCAGAAGTACGCGGAGATGCCCTTGGAGATCCACATGTACAGTTCAAAACAAATTGCCCTAGCTAGGCACTTCGCCAGTAAGAGTTGGTTTCATGCTGATGCTTCTGGTTGTTTCATGAAGATGCCAAAACACTTGCGGGAAATTGAAAACTTGAAGAAGGGTTCCGGAAAGCCGAAAAAATTAAAAAAAGATTCCAAAATCAAGACTGGAAGAATATTCCTGTACAGTATTGTGGCTCGTGTCAAGGACAAAAATTTGACCTTCCCAGTGGCAGAAGCTTTATTAAGTTCTCATACAGAACCTGATATCCAATCGTTCGTTTCAAAAGCAGCACATGCTATAAGAGCGCAGATGAATAGCGGTAATGACAAACGTGTAACTGCAGGAGTAACCGTGGATTTCAGCTTCGCCCTAGTTCATGCCTTCCTTCTAGCCTTGAACAGAGAAAGCATCAAAACATATATGCTGCGGGCGTGGAAAGTTCTGGAAGGGGGTGAGGAGTGGCCAAAAGAAAAAGCGTTTGTGTTCATGTGCACGGCCCATCTTATGCATTCATTCTCGACGAACCTTAAAGCAAAAGGAACCACACCAGCGATCCGAAAGATGGCGTTACATTCCATCGCAAAGTTGCAGCAGGTGGTTAGCATACCACAATTTATGTTGATGGTGGAGAAAATGGTCTACTTTTTTGGATACAAGAAGCTACCGTCGTCGTATCTCCCACGGATTGCCGATGAATTCCAGGCTGGTACTGCGGACATCGTCATTTTAAAAGATGACATTAATCACTGCAGTGAAAATTTGCAACACCAATCCAAGTTCTTCAGCCAAGAAGCAATAGTACAGAGGGAATGCTCTCCATTCTATCAAACTTTCAAAAGGACTCGAAATATTGCGGCTGGTGTAGGCGACTTGGACGAAGACGATTTGATTACAAGGAGTGCTTTCAAGGACGCGTGCGACACTACGAATCCATACTTTTGTTCCACTGTCCTGGATGTCATTGAGGAGACATACATCGCGTATTTTCCGTTTTTTGCGACAGCGGTCCCAAAGACTCGCATACCAGACTTCCAAAGAAGTACAAACGCACCAGCGGAGTCAAACTTTGGAAAGCTGAAGACACTTGTTCACACCGCACGGAATGAATACGGTCCAGAATTTATCCGGAAACATTCTGATTTTGTCCACGGGGAGCTCAATGCTGCAGCAATCAAACTATTGACAAAAACAAAACCTAAAACAGAACCTAAACCAAAGCTAGAACCTAAACCTAAAGTAAAAAAGCAAGGCCCGCAAGGTTCACTCACTAAAGATGGCGCTGACTCGGAAGATGAAACACACTCCCAAGAGACTTGGAATCGAAAGCCAAGGAGAGAGAGGAACGTTTACTTCAACTCCCAAAAAACTTCTCACCACTATTCAAAGCAACCAACAAAAACAGCGTCGAAAGGAAAGAAGGGGGAACATGAAAAAACGAAGCAGCCAGAAGTCATAACCATTCACGGTGACAAATACGTTGAGGAGCACCCGGAGATTAGGATAGATGAATGGGAACGACTAGTCGTTTTCCGTCATGGAGGATATTTTGGAAAACTTCACCAGTTGTCAACGCTAACAGGAGACAGATGGCCAGATGACACTGTCATCAACTGCTACGCCCAACTGATGCTACACATATATGGAAGCAGAGGTATCCACTTGTTGGACAGCTTGGTGTTTCAATGCCGTACCGCTGAAGAATTGAATAAAAATCCGAATCTTCCTGAATTCTTTGTTCCCGAAGTCTACAGACAGAATCTGTCAACAGATTTCCCTGCAGGTGTGGATCAAGTTGTAATTCCATACTGCACAAGAGGGCACTGGTTCCTTCTGAAGTTTATGTTGACTACCGGATGCACAATAGTTATGGACTCCATCCCAGGATACTACAGCAGAGAAAGATATTTGCGGCTGGTTGATTTCATTTGGGATTCACTGCCACGAATTACGACGCCGAGGCAACAGGTTGAATTCCCGAGTGTAGTTAAGCAAGTAGGAAATAGTTGTGGAATTCATGTAATGATGAGATTGAGAGAGGCGATTGCAGGTACGGTGGAGGATTTCAGCCCCCACGCTGTGAACCAGAATCGAGCACAAATTATTCAGGAATTGCTACAAACCGCTCCTGATGGGATATCATTCTTCTCCGCGTTTGGCACTACTGAAAGGTCTTTGCTGGCCAAGGTTGACCAATACGCACTGCCAGAACGTACAGAGGTTAACTTAATTAATTTAGTAGGGCTAAACTTAAGTTTATTATATTAAATTATTTTACTTTCCTAGGCCGACAAAACGCCGGGTGGAATCTCAGCACAACCGCAGCCTACCAAGACGGAACCAACAACCAACGGCAGGAAGTGAATTCCTTCGTCTGGAAATTAATTACTTTATTCAGATTTGTAGAAGACTATTACCTTCCCAACTTACACTTTTTCTACTTACAGTCCTCTGAGTTTCATCCTCACTTTAAATTTTTATTAGAGTAAGGTAAGAATTCTTAAAATTCTGTATGATCAATAGCATTAAGCTAGTATGTCTTAAACTGTTTTTATTTCCTTCAATTCAACGCTAACATTTCAAGGTTAAAATATATTCACCTGACCAAATATTCTGCATTTATCTGCACCATTTTGAATTATTGATCTGAGATAAATTAGCATAAGTACTTTACATCTAAGTACAACCACTAGATATCTCCAAAATACTGCATATTTTTGTAGCGTGCTGTATCACTCCACAATCAATGTAAGTTAAAAGTTAAAAATAACGTCAGCCACGCTGGATAAGACTATTTCACTAGATTAACATATCTCAGTTAAGTTCAGTGAATTTCAAGCAAGGTATAGCACTTGAATCAAAACTAATAATCCTATATGACACAAAAGCATTCACTCTAATTCCATATATTTCCGTATAGTCATCCATGTATTGATTGGGCTTGAAAGGCGAGTGAAATATATAATAAACCGTTGTAAACGGGTGTAACCAAGTAGCGAATGCGACAATAACGTGCGTGAACGTAATGGTAAAAACGTATGAAAAAGTTGTAAAACGTTAAAATATGAAAATTAGAAAAAATTGTAAAATTGCCCTTTTGACCATTAAGGGTCAATCCAAGGTCACCGGGTCATGTACAGTTCAATAGGCCTTGACAAGACCTTTCGATAGACACCAAACATGCCATACCGAAAGCGTAGAAATTGGTATGACCTAGACCTTTGACCCGGAAGGAAGTGACCTAGAAAGCCCATCTTCGAACGTGACTTGGGATGGGACCCCTAGAACCCATTACTGAAAACAGAATTAAGAAAAGTTGAAGCGTTCGAGAGTTATCGTCTGGACATCCGGACAGACAGGCAGACAGACAGACACACTCTTCTTATAAAGTAGCATCCGCTACTTAATAAACCTATGAATTATTAATCGGAGGTACGTCGCATACTCTCATCTGCGTTTAGTAACAAATCCTGCAATGACAAATTCCAAAAAACTAAAGGAGACTAGGTGACCTCAGACTCGTTGGTTTAGAACTTACAAAGCTGTATCAACATGACAAAAACGGAAAGATGAATCAAGTTTGGCTTATTCTTTGATTCATAATAAATTTAGCTTCATCTAGTGACATCTGGTTGAGTTATTGCATGTTATTTAATTATTTATAAACACTCGTAAATATTTATTCGATTTAAAAAAATTTTTGGTTTTGGAGAAAGTTCCACAGCCAGTTTTGGAGAAAGTCAATAACTGGCTGTCGATTTAAAAAAATTTTTGGTTTTNTGGCTGTCGATTTAAAAAAATTTTTGGTTTTGGAGAAAGTTTCACAGCCAATTTTGGAGAAAGTTCCACAGCCAGTTTTGGAGAAAGTCAATAACTGGCTGTAAATTCACACACATGAAATCGGAAGGACAAGAACAAATTTTGGAAGGGTTTCGGAATCTGTGTGAGTGTAGTCACTTATCATTCAGGAGGGTACAGGAACGTATGTTTTGTATATGTTTTGTATGCTTTAGCTTGGACCAACTTTTAATTCGTCAACTGACCGTATCAAGAGTGAACGCGGCGAGACTACTGGAAACCGATGCTAGAGAGAAATGGAGGCATGAAGGACCGTCACAGTTTAGCGCTTTTAATGAAAACAACCCAAGATACATGTTCTGGATGGGTGGGAAGATCTTTGTCTGGAAAAACAAATACGAACACGACGACCATGGCGGATACTCTTGTTTCGTCTCTAGGAATACTGGAGATTGGGACTTGATCTACAAGATTCCATGCGATCAACGATTCAAGAAATGGGAGCTCTGGGTTCTTCCTGATTTTCCATTGGTGTTAGAAGGGTGGAAGAAGAAGGACAATATGGCCATGGGAGAACTACTGTGCACGCTCTCCAAGTCGGGTCACACAGTGACGCTCTACTTCCTAGATTCAGGGAAAAAATATCGGAAACAGTCTTTGGTTGGATTATTAGGTGAAGAAAAGTGCAGTTTTGGGTTCTCAGTTTGCTACGAAACTGGGGAAATCATCCTGACGCGGAAGAAATCTACCATGCCAAAGGGCATCTTGTTCGATTGTATTTTCCTGGACGTTTTGACATGGAAAAGCTATAGATTCCAGGTACAACGGCATTAATTGTCTGTCCTTTTGTATTCATTTTGACGTATTTTGGTATGTATTAATATAATGTAGATAAAACAACGAAAGCTGGACAAATCATTACCAGCGTTCACTTCGGCAGCAGTTTTCAACAACGTCCTTATGTTCGAATTCAATAAGTTTGTGCAACTCTGGGATTTCCAGCAACTCTTGAACCATGTAAGACCACGTCCATTTTACCGTGTATTCTGGTGATTTTTATTATCATTTTCTATCCTTAGCCTAATACTGAAAAAGTTGGTGAAATCATGAACAGGGAGAACTGCGAAAGCGTTCCAGTGACTCACACAATTTGGGCTTCCTGTATGCCCCCACATTTGCTCAAGTTGAAGAAGCATGGGACTGAGTTTGCTGTTGGTGATTGCACCTTCCCTCCACCAATTATCTCAGCTGGCTCTGTAAGTATTTTAATGTAATAATGTTTCATATTTCTCAATACTTTAATAATTTTCGTTAAAAGGTGTATGACAGCGTGACTGAACAACGACTTCCTGTACACGAAGATAACCCTACACTTCGTAACTTGCAGTTGCAATTGAGGCCAACCTGGGACGTGGAAGACAGAGCTCACTTTCATCCTGACTACTCTGCAAGGGTTTTGTTTTGTGCGGATGGATCATTCTGGTAGGTCATAGAAAAGTTAAGTTTAAAATGTGAAGAGTTTTTACTCAAAACTGTTTCAGTGCTGCATCCATTCAGCGGGTAGAGAAACCAAACGGTTTTCCGGAGTTGAAGTTGGTCCAAGAATGCTTCGAGAAGTTTGGCCAGAATAACCCTCCTCCAGAACCAGTGCTGCGAGGCTCCGTACGAACCTGTCGCGTTCGCAAGCCAGTCAAGTACAGCGATGACACTGAGACTCACGTCGCTTCTCAATATGCAGAACACATGGATTCGATTGTCGTTATGGAGGTGACCACCGATTCCATCCGGTTCCATTTCTACGACAATCAGAGCTGGACGAAGTTCCTCACTGTGGACTGTCCAGTCATTGGTCCGATTCCGTCAGACAAGATTCAGGACTATCAGTTTACAGTTACTGAGACTGAGATCCTAATCGGGAAGAAAGGGTTGAAACCAATTACCCTTGGTGTCATCTCACTGCTAAAAGAAATTGGCGTCAACCACCAAGTCCAATGAACATATTTGGTGCCAAGCGACCATCGTATTCCTAATTATACGTATGAATCTTTATCCCTTATCACTTATAGTACGTATCAACTTCAGTCTTTCAGATCTCGTTTCATCATGAATATTTTCTTTATTTGCTGTTAAATTAAAGTTCAAAGTTTTATGGTCAATTGCCCACTGGTGAGTCGTGTGCGTCGACTTTTCCTTGAGGTTTTTTATTTCGCGTCAAAATTCATTCATTCATCACAGCTCAGGAGGTAAACCTCAACCTCTGCTGGAGGTTTTTGTTTGACATTTTTTGGTGAGCAAAACAACCTAATTAACTTGCAAATTAAAGGTACCAGCTGCGTGTCATTGTGTTGTGTCAAGCAGGTTGTGAATCCATGTTAGTTAGCCATTTTGGATTAATTGACAACGTACAAAAATGGCCTTCTGGAGCGGATATACACTGAAGGATTTCTTATTCGAAGGATTCGATGTAACTTCTCCTCAAGGTATTTTACATTTAAGTTAAATCTGGATGACGTCAATTTAAGAAATTGTATGTTTACAACTACAGGATTTGCTGGAGTATTCATATCCCTGGTGGTTGTCTCTATCTCATTCGAAGGGCTCCGAAGTCTCCGTGACGCAATCTACAGTCGCTATCTTAACTCTAGGAAGGAGACGAGGAGGAATCGCGGTCATGACCTTCGCCAACCCAATGCTACTTGGAAAGCTACAGAAGAGAACCATAGAGAAATAGAGCCCAGCTGCTTGAACGAAGACGGTGGTGGTGATGCTCCAAGGGCAATGATGAAGGGGTCAAAGGCCGTTACTACCGATGCTGAGGAAGTGGATCGATTGATGGGTGATGACGGTGACGGGAAGCTAATACTGTCTAGTCCTTACCGTGACACTACTGACGACGGCGTTCAACTTCCTACACTTCAAGTGAATTCAGCCACATGCCTTCGCCAGTGGATGGATTTGAGTCTCTCTAGTCTTTTGCATCTGATTTATATCACCGTTGGCTACACCCTGATGCTTGCAGTCATGTCCTGGAATGTCTTCGTCCTCGTCGCTGTAACCCTTGGGATTGGTCTTGGTTTCTACATCTTTGGAGTCCATCGACAGGACCCAATTACTTTAGAAAGAACGTCCGAGAGTGATGATCCATGTCAAGAACGTCTTCTTCCTTCGCAGAACAGATCGTACAATGCCGCAGGTCAGCAACCTCGCTGTTATGAACATGGATATAAACTTAATAAATTTTGTATTTTTAGATTCTTCTTCATCAAGTGGAAGTGGAAGTGGGACACAGTCTACTACCGGTGGTGGTGACATTGGGCCTTCATCCTCTCATTTGGTTACTGGAGTTCAAGTCCACGCCTCTGACACGGACAGGTTGACGACCTCAACTTAATGAAACTACTGCACTGATGTTACCCACCTCAGAAGAGTCTCTCCAAGATCAACGATCCAGCATTTGCTTCCTGGGATCTTCCATTCCATGTGAGCATCAACGACTTTACGTTACTTATATTTCATATCACATGAATTTGCAGCATAATCATGTCATGGTCATAGCCCAATTGAATCAGCGATTAATTTAGTAATAGTTAAAATGTTACGAGGGCCATTCGAGTTTACGATTTATAGTAAAAATCTTCAATCTTTAATTCTTGTTTTGGATGATAAATAGCCTATATTTATAGCATTTGCGGCACTTAAAACAGAAGTTACTGATAAGATCACATATTTTACGTGTTGGATTATAAATTACTAACTAACTTTATAAAATATCAGTGGACAGTATTAAGGATGAGAAGACGAGGAAGCGGAGCCCTTAGCCTTTTTTAGGCTCGGTGAGCACTGACGAGGAGTGTGATGAGTGTCACTCCAAACGATAAAATACCAGCAATATACAATACAAGGAATAAAGTCCGGAGCCAAGTTCCCTGAAAATCAGAATGAATTAGAATTCATGCCTTTGCTAACCAAAAGGAAGCACTTACAGGTGCTTCTTCTGGTTTGGATGGCTTCATGGGACCGACGGAGATACCTCGAAGTTTGGGCCCTGCACCCATTTGCTTATCCGCCCAAACGGTGTGGATCTAAAAGAAGCATCCAAGGCTAATTAATCCTCGGAACTTCACTAAGCAATGAAAAGTTAACTTACGGATAGAGCAATGTGCATGAGAATGTGGAAGAGGACAAAGATTCCTACAGTCATCAACCACTTTTCGCTCTTCTCCACGCCTGACTTGGTGAGGTCATAGACCAAGAAAATACAGGCGACCCCTACGATGTGACCAACATTCCCTGCTGTCCAGTGGACCCAGTTGAAAATGGGACGTCTTGGAGTTCCTGGATGTGGACGGAGGAGACCAATGGTCAACTGCAGGCAACAAATGCCCGTAAGAATGAGACCAAGAATAGGATGAGCTACAAACGAAAATAAAATGTAAAACTCCAGCAAATTCCAGTTTCAATGTCAATTTACCTTTCCCAGCGGGTGACGTGATTGAATCGGAGTAGCCCCCAACCTCTATAAAAATGAAAGCGATCCCGACGAAGGTAAGCACGCAGGTGAGTATCATGCTGCCAACATGGAGCTATTAAATGGAAATTGTTAATTACAAATCTTCTGTGGAGCCATGAGGTAAGGAACTTACGGCAAACCAGAATGCTTTGTTGAAAGGGTTATAATTTGTGTGTGTTTGCTTGTAATATCTGGCTACAAACATCCCGAGTGAGGACGTCATGACCCAGGCAATGATCATAATAGCACCGTGAAGTTGAATCAAAATGGTTGACTTGGATTTGGAAACGCTAAAGTCTGTCAAGGCCTGAGCCTCCCCGCTGCGGTCAACATTCCCAGCGTGGTAACCAACTTTCTCCCCTGTGCAAATCCCCAAAGTTATTAGCTGCTTTCAATATAGCTTCAGTTTACGTTTCCTTACGTCCTTCATAGGTCCCCATCTTCGAAGCCCTTGCCAGAAAGATGTAGTACTTGTCATTGGCCAAGTCAAACTTTTTCTTCAGTTCCGGTTGATCAAATATCGGAGTCCGACTGAAATTGCAAAAGACCCAGCCCTCTTGGTACACCCCAGTTCTTTCAATCAGGCCAACCGTCGGGTCCTGCAGAAGTAAAGAGTAAATTAGCTCAGCACTAACAAACTCCGGTGTAGTTAATTTGTTATTAGGCATAAGTTACCTCGAATGCAGAATTTTGCGTGCCGTCTGGAAGATTGTAGTAGGATTTTGGTTCTACATTGGGAGTATTGGTACTCTTATAGACGCATCCAACGACACTGTCTTGACCCTGATGACATGCATTACAAAACGTTCAAATAATGGTCATTATTAGGCTCAGCGGTGTCATTAACTTACCATTTTATTGTCGAATGACAACGCCATTGACACATGTCCGACGTCCTTTGCTTCTGGCAATTCTCCTGCGATTTCAAATAGATGCTTTTCTCCGTGAACAGTCCATGAGGTGACCATTTTACATTCCTGTTTTCCTACACAATCCTTTGGAAATCCAAAACATCCCTTGGTCTTGCCACAGTCACGGTAGAAATCATCCATTTTCGATTTCAATGCGATGCTCACAACTTCAGAAGACTGTCAACGGAATTCAATTAAATAGTGTTATAAATTAAAGTAAATACACTTACTGTTGGGGATACTTCGACCTCCTTTTTGCTCGTGTCTTTTTTTACACGAATGAGCGGTGACGCTTCTTTGACCCAGAACGTGCTATAGTCCAACACGAAAGTAGTTCTGCAAATAATAACAAAATAAATATAAAGATACTTTGCATGCAGTGATGCATTAAACTTATTCCTTACAGAATGACATAATCTCCGTCCTCATTAGGTGCTTGCCACTGCAAGGTCAGGGAAGTCTTTGGGTCACTTGTCTCATGAGTCATTCCAACACCGCCGCTGCTGCAAGCGACTGCTTTCGCTACTCCTGCGAGGTTTGCAGCCGCCATCATTTTCCCTGTTGGAAGGACTTCGTTCGCCTTTGTTCCAATGATTAGAAACCCTTTGAACGGGACGGAAGTTGATGAAAGCGTCACATCCACAATGTCCCCTCCCTTGACATTGTTTGACGAGACTTGGATAGTGTACGGTGAAGGCCCTGCTTTCGCCTGGCCACTATGTCCAGGGACCATTGTTGAACAAACTGCAGCCGGAGCTCCGTCCGAATGAGCGTCTGCGTTGTCCCAAGGAGCACCTAGCAACGCAGCTAGCAGTAGTAGCGGAAGCGCAAATTGCCCCATTGAATTTCTATTGAATTCCTTTGAATAATGTGTCAATCGAATTGGCCAAATGAACTATACAAGTGACGAAACTCTGTAAAAGGAGAACGAAGCCTTTAGTTGTTTCCTTCCACACAAATAAAATTAACAAACCTTTTCCTTACACACTTCACCACACCCGCAAGGTCACTCAAGTAGTTTCACGTGAATTGTGAAAAAACCTGAAGTGCTTGTGGCGTTGTTTAGCAGAAGAATGTAAGAATGTTAAGAACTTGAAAGTTGAAACCCTTACCTTTCTATAAAGGGTTTTTCCAGGAACTATTCTACACAGCTCTCCCTCTCAGTTATAATTAGATTGTGACAATTGTTGTCCCAAAATGGGTTCCTTTGTGCTCTGGTGGGACGCACTGAACGAACTGACTGAATTTCAGCCCTTGTCCTCTGAGGTAATAGCAGCTACTATGCTGCTGCTCTCACCTCACAATAGTAAACGAGTAACCAGCAGAAGCATGGGGGTTTGTGGTATTATGCATTATGCCTACATTCTGAATCAATTGGAAGCTATACACGATTAAAGAATTACTGAGAAAGAACGGGGTATGAGCAATCAGTAGCAAGCGTAAGCAAGTCTTCCAGTATCACATCTTTTCTCTTATCGCTTGTGGGTATTTCCGTGGTCAATGTCATGAGATATTCTTCTGGCATAAGCTTCCTACGTCCCTCTTGGCAAAATGCATCAAAAGAATCGTTCCTTAATTAAAAGTAATTAAATCAAAAGGCTTCCGTTCTCAAAGCCTTCTGGCATTCTGGGTTGTAGGGGTATCCTGAGATTCAAAAGGTGGACAGACCTTCATTTGACTCATGATTTTGCCATTCTACTCATGAAAAAGTGTCTGAACCAAGACTTTCAATTAGATGATTTGCATGTAATTACTCTAAACTGCCTGGAATAAGGGTACGTGGGATGAATATGAAGCTATTTGCGTACCACGGAAGAATGGCTACAAGGCAAAATGCCAAAAGTTCTCATTTTTTGCAGTAATCATCCTCCGTCTGCTGTTTGTCACTGATCATCTATCTCCCATTGTTTGTGGTATTTGTTATCAAATGCCCTTACTCATCACTGTTGTCGTATTTGGATTGATGATCATCTTTCTGGAAATTCTAAGGAACAACCCTGAAGCTGACTAACTTATACGGGACTGACGCACATTTACATTGGAGCTTGTAGACCATGTCTTTAGACTTCCACGAAAATTCTGTGGGAGTACATTTTTGGGACTTGTTACTAACGATCCAGAAAATCGTTTCGTAGAATCCAGGATTTTGGAGTTAATATGTAAATTCCAAATCACATTATACAAGGATTCTGCTTCAATTCTTCCATTGTTAGGCGGAACTGACTTAATGACATCCACCATTCGGAATTCATGAAATCATGAATCTTCAAAGCACTCCAATTGTGTCATTAGCCAAACGACGCAAGTTCCAGTGCTTATTTCCAATATCGTGTGACACGAGATTTTTTTTCAGTTGGCGTTACCAATTAAGGGTTTAGGTCATTAATTGGCGATATAATTAGGATCTGATCAATCAGATTCCCAATTCACAATTGGGAATTCACTGGATGACGCTGGTTTAGATTATCTATCGGCTTCCATGTAAAAGTCCAGAATCAAAAGGTCATTGAAGAGGTCTCTGATGCAAGTTTACAATCGGATTAAAAGTCTAATCTAATCGTTTAACCTTTCAGCTTTGTCTCCGCAGTAGCAAGGTAGCACATGGATATTTTGGTGACATCAGCGTCTATTAATTGCGCTAACGTCACGTAGACTCACTTGAGTCCATTCTGTTAATTAAATAGGGCGTCGTAATGTTGATTTTAGGGGTAATACTTTAACAAAAGTAAAGGTAAACTATGTATGTACTATAAGGTGACATAGACCGACAACTTTCTGGGTTTGAATCTAATTTTATGCAAAAATCAATTTTCCCCTTTCGCAATTGTCAATTATAGCGGTGATGTCTGTTTTGTCGATTCGTAACAGTTGTGTTGAATTAGTAATCAAAGGCCCGCATTATGGACATGTTGCATGTTAATGGGGTAAACAACTGCTGTGTTTGGAGTCAAATTCGGAATGAAAGTCTCAAGTACCCGGCATGTGTGGTTATCAAGTGTTATAAAGAACTCCACCGGGGATTGATTTGACCTCATATGAACTCTTGTCGCCTCCTTTGTCCCATTTGCAAAGAATTCAGTTCCTGTTGTTCTTTGAAGAAAACGGATCGATTTTCCAGAATCTTTATGCAAGGAGAAAGTGGAAAAGTGAAAGCTTGGAAGTTGACTTTCCACACACATTTCCATGCTTAATTCATTCATGTGGAATGACTGGAAATTTCAATTATAAAAGTGTCAACTGGAGCATTTTTATAGTGAAATAAAACCTACTTTAATTACACGTTGAAATAGTTTAATTTTGGCTGAAAATTGTTAAAAATTCTCATTTTATTTCCATTTATTGTAATGAAGAATTCACTTCGAATTTTATTTTTGAATAGGGCAAACTGAGACGAAAATGGGCGCCAAAAATTTGCGTGATTTGCAGCTTTCAAAAATAATTCTTTGTTGCCAGAATTTTTTTTAAGAAAAAGAAGTGTCAAAACCAAAACTGACCCTTGACCTTGAACTTTTGGGAATTTCAATTCAATTGGAAAATGAGTGAGGGAGACACGGGGACATGGTGCTTGATTGAAAGCGATCCTGGAGTATTCACTGAACTCATACGCGAATTCGGTAAGACAATGGCAATTGGAATTTTATTGTGATTCAATTAACTTGGTTCTTTTTAGGCGTGAAGGGGCTACAAGTGGAGGAATTGTGGAGTCTTGACCCTGAAAGCTTTGAGAGACTGGCGTAAGTTGATGGCTATAAATTTTATGCCTGTATCGGCCTATTTAAAGCTAAGGCGGTTAAGTGATTGAATGTAAATATATAGTAATTACTGGAATTAATTTTTGTAGACCAATCCATGGGTTGATATTCCTGTTCAAATGGGTGGAGCCCGCGGCTGTGGAAAATGGGACTGGGAGTATTGTTCAGGATGGACGATTAGACAAGATTTTCTTTGCCCGTCAAGTGATTCAAAATGCGTGTGCAACACAGGTTAGACAATAGGCTTAGAAGAGAGGCTTTGCCTATATGTTGCTATAATTTACTGAACATTTTACAGGCCTTGATTTCTGTGCTCATGAATTGTTCTCATCCGAAGATGGAGATTGGAAATGTCCTTGGTGACTTCAAGGAATTTACCAAGAGTGTAAGTTTGCAGAAGAATTTAATTGAACTGGAACTAATTTTGTATTTTTCAGTTTGATCCTTCGATGAAGGGATTGGCGCTCTCAAACTCTGACACGATCCGTACTGTACACAATTCATTTGCCCGCCAGACTGTTTTTGAATTTGAGCAGAAATCGTCGGCGAAAGATGAAGATATTTTCCACTTTGTGGGCTACGTTCCAATTGATGGTCGTTTGTATGAGTTAGACGGCCTCAAAGAAGGGCCACTGGACTTGGGTCCAATTCCAGCTGGAAAGTTATGGACAGATGTCGTGAGCCCTGTGTTGCAAGAACGCATTTCCAAGTGAGTTGAATTCCAAGATTTACACCAGAAGCCTTCCACAACTGTTAACTTTGAATTAATATTTAGGTACGCTGAAGGTGAGATTCATTTCAACTTGTTGGCTGTCGTTTCGGATCGGAAGGCTGAATATGAAGAGCGACTGGCGGATTTGACTGCTTCCGGAAATGCAGCTCCCGTCGTTGTTGCAGACATCGAGCGCCTCATTGAGGAAGAGACAGCGAAGCGGGAGCGGTACCGGCTGGAGAATATCCGTCGAAAGCACAACTACCTTCCCCTTATTGTCCAATTTCTCAAGGAACTCGCCGATCAGAAGCAACTCCTCCCCTTGTACGAAGCCGCAAAGGAGAAATCAAAAGCTCAGGCGGATACAGCTAAAGCGAAGAAGCAAGCTGCGACAAAAACAAAATGAAACCCATCACACATCCCCAATTTAATCAAGGTCATTCGGTAATTCAAAATCCAAATTAATTGATACCCAACTCCAAATTAAATAATTTCGAAACACAATTTATTATGATTTGGTGGATTTCGTTTTCCAGGTGCTATTGCATAAGACGTTCCGTTGTGTGTGAATAAGTGAGTTCAATGACCAGAAGGATGAGTGTGGGTGAGAGCAAGAACGGAACGTTTGACCTTGAGAAATCTCAGTTATCCTAAACAACAGGCCAAAGATTTCTCTGCAGGCCAAAGTACCCTCGAACATCTTACAATCCCGAAACTCGGTTTTTCTTTCCCTTAACGAGGGAGGAAGAGGGTGTTGAATTTATAGAGTTTATTTTCTGAGGAGCTTCTTCCACCCACCAAAGGAAAACAAAGTGTGAGGTGCATTTGGTTGATCTCCTCGGTGGAGTCTTCTGGTCCTGGCCTAGACGGAGATAAGGCTGGAGGTCCTGAGATCATCTCCATACATTCTGTGAAACGTCCAGCAGAGTATCCAGTCCGCCTTATCTCCATCCAACTTGCTTCATTCCAACAACGGAAACGACATGGGATGAAGGGGAGAGAGCCAGAAGATAAGCTTCAGTTCAGCGACAATTCAATCAAGAATAGCATGGAAGAAGTGCTGGCATGAGGCTCCTCTGAACCAGTGCGTTTGCGTCCGACTGTTGTGGAGTGACCGGTGAAAATGGAACGGACATTGCGCCGGATTTTGATTCTAGTGGTGACATGGGTGACACTCGTGAGGCCTCAGAGCATCGACGACAGAGCTCACTTTCCAGTCACCACGCACGGGGGGAGCAACGCCCATTCTGGAAACTGCTTCGATGAAAGAGGAAACCCAAGGGTAAAATATTCATTTAAAAAATATCTTTAACACTACCTTCTGGCATTAGTGGCAATGAAATGTATTTCTTATTGTGTTGTAACAAGCGAAGGACGTTTTCTTCTTCCTTTCATTTTTGTAGTGTTAATTGAATTAATTTGCTCTCATTAGATGCAATCTCATGCTCCACTGACGCAAGATTTTACGGTCCTTTTTGTATTTCCTTTTTCTTGCAGAAATGCGTCCCAGAGTTTCAAAATGTTGCCTTTGGGATGCACGTGGATGTGACTTCCACTTGTGGGTTGCGTGGCCCAGTCGAGTACTGCATTCAAACAGGATCTCTTGGACTCAAGCGTGCCTGTGACATTTGCAATGACAGGGTCCCACGCATGTCCCACTCGGCCAGTGCCCTGACCGACGTCACCACCTCTGACAATGAAACGTGGTGGCAGTCCGAAACCATGTTTGATGGCATCCAGCAAGTCAACTTGACCTTGAACTTGAGAAAAGCCTTCGACATTACTTATATTCGACTCAAGTTTGCCTCACCCCGGCCAGAGAGTTTTGCCATTTACAAGCGTGTCACTGAAGATGGGCCATGGCTCCCGTACCAGTTCTACTCTGCCGCTTGCAGGGACTTTTACAACTTACCCGACCAGCCGTACATCTATGGAGGAGATGAAACAAGGCCACTATGCACCTCAGAGTTTTCAGACATTTCACCTCTGACCGGGGGCAACGTCGCATTCTCTACACTTGAAGGTCGACCTTCTGCCTTCAGCAATTTTGAAAATAGCAAAGAGTTGTGGGACTGGGTGACTGCAACTGAGATCAGGATCAGCCTCGATCGACTCAATACGTTTGGTGATGAGCTATACGGGGATGAAAAAGTTCTCCGCTCTTATTTCTACGCAATTGCTGATCTAGCTGTTGGAGGAGTGTAAGAAATCACTAATCATAAACAATTTCCCAGCATCTTTGACATTCTGTATTTGGCGTCTTTTGAATTTTCAGGTGCAAGTGCAACGGCCATGCGTCAAGGTGTGAGCCTGTTTACGACGAAAGTGGAGACTGGCGACTGGCTTGTGTCTGCGAGCACAATACAGCAGGAAGGGTAAATTGAAAAACAAATCTTAAAATCCAATACTCTGATGTTTTTCTTTAAGGATTGTGAGCAATGTCTACCGTACTACAAGGATGTACCCTGGGGCAGAGCGACGTCAATCGATGTTCATGAATGCAAAGCTTGCAACTGCAACGGTTTCTCGAATCGCTGCTATTTCCATCAAGGTCTTTTTGAATCGACTGGACATGGAGGGCACTGTCTTGACTGCGCTGGAAACCGAGATGGCGCCAACTGTGAGAAGTGCAAACCCAATTTCTACCAGAGAGTTGATGGCTACTGCATTCCTTGTGATTGTGACGCCAATGGTATAAAGAAATTCCGTTATTAACTGTTCAACTAAATAACTCTTTGCTGTTTCAGGCTCAAGAAGTCAACAGTGCAACAGTGAAGGAAAATGTAAGGGAAAACGAATGACCATTGCTATTATGATGGTTTATTTTTATGTTTGCTTTCAGGTCAATGTCACCCTGGTGTGACTGGAGACAAATGCAACAGTTGTCAACCGAATCACTACGAGTTCAGCTCTTCCGGATGCAAGGAATGTGGCTGCAGCGTTGCCGGGAGTTTGGGAAACTCTCCGCGGTGCACACTGGACACTGGAGACTGCACTTGCAAGGAAAATGTAGAAGAGAAACAGTGAGTTTATTCATTCAAATTAAAAGGTACAATGACAAAAATCAATTTTAGGTGCTCATCCTGCAAGCCTGGTTACTTCAACTTGGACGTCATAAATGACTTTGGATGCACGCCATGCTTCTGTTATGGACACTCTGCTGTCTGTCGCTCCGCCCCTGGCTATGGGCAAAGTATGAAGAAAGAAAGATAATTTTGCATTCCTTAAACTAAACTTGAATTACGATAATAGTTATACTGGAAAGCGAGTTTTCCCGTGGAGTTGAGCGTTGGACGGCAGAGGAATCCTTAGGTCGGTCTGTCCCTATCCAGTTCAGCACCTTTACACAGAGTGTCAGTGTGAGCGCCACAGGAAGAGATTCAGTCTACTTTGTAGCACCAGGTCAGTTGCTACAGTATAAACAGAGTGAGTCAGCTTAACTGTTGGAAATGTTCACTTTTCCAGAGCGATACTTGGGAGACCAGCGAGGAAGTTACAATCAAGAACTCAACTTTACCCTGAGAATTGGAGAACACGGTCCTAAGCCATCAGCAGAAGATTTGATCCTGGAAGGAGCTGGACTCAAAATCTCGCAACCCATTTTCGGTTACAGGAACTCTCTTCCTTCTACACAGGAGCAAGAGTTCTCGTTCCGGTTACACGAGAAATCCGAATTTGGTTGGAACCCACGCGTAACATCCCGTGAATTCATGAGCATCCTCTCTGACTTGAAGGCTATTAAAATCCGTGCTACGTACACACCTCGTGGATCTGGATTTCTGGACAATGTGAAATTAAAAACAGCCAGACGAGGAGCATCCACTGGGCCACCTGCGCCTTGGATTGAAACATGTTCCTGTCCTGATGGATATGTTGGCCAGTACTGTAAGTGGGCAAGTTGGCATATTTTTTGTTTTTCTGACAGTTTAGTTGTGTAATAGGCGAATCATGTGCACCTGGATTCACACATGAGCCAAAGAATGGTGGCCCATTTGCACGATGCGTCCAATGCTTCTGTAATGGGCATGCGTCAATTTGCGACCCAGAGTCAGGCGTCTGTATTTGTGAACCAACTACAAAAACTGCGGGTGACAACTGTGAAAAGTGAGTCAAAATTCAATTTCATTTTTGAAAATTGGAAACTACAAAAATTGTTTTTCCAGATGTGCTCGTGGGTATTTTGGAAATCCTCAGCTCCGTTCACCAGAAGAGGACAGGGACGCTTATCCTTGCAAAGAATGTCCATGTCCCATGGTCAACAACGCAACTGGTGCATGTATCCAATTGGCTGATGAAACTGTAGTCTGCCTCGAGTGTCCGGAAGGCTATGCTGGTCCTACATGTGAATTTTGTGGTGATGGCTACTTTGGTGATCCAACGGGACAATTTGGACCTCGGACGAAATGCAAACTTTGCGACTGCAAAGGCAATATTGACACCAATGCGGTTGGGAACTGTAACCGAACGACAGGGGAGTGTCTCAAGTGCATCTACAACACAGGGGGACCAAAGTATGAGAAATTGTATTCAGTATCTGGCAGAAGGAATTAATATTTATATTTTAGGTGTGAAGAATGTCTCCCTGGATTCTTTGGTTATGCCCGTAGTGAGGTCAAAGGTGACTGCAAACCTTGTGACTGCAATGGCTACGGCACAATCCCAACAGAAGGGAACAAGTTAGTTTGCGACGTACCTACAGCACAATGCCCTTGTAAAATTCACGTCGCTGGGTAAATTGAGCATCTAATCTCATCTATCAACTGAAAAAAAATTTATTAACAACGTTTATTTTTGTGTGTAGTTTGCAGTGTGACAAATGCGAAGATGGATTTTATGATTTGGCAAGTGGCGTGGGTTGTCAAGAGTGTATGTGTGACCCGGTGGGATCTCTCAACACGACCTGCGACCTAGGCTCTGGTCAATGTCACTGTCGAGAAGGCGTAGTAGGACTCCGGTAAACTGATAATCTATTTTTTTACGACGCATGCGCTCCTTAAAGTGCCCTATTTATATTTTGAAGCTGCCATGAATGTGCTCCGAATCACTATGGATTTTCCTTGGACGGGTGTAAACCTTGTGAATGTGACCAAATTGGATCCTTGTCGCTTCAGTGTGATCCAAATGGACAATGCCCTGTAAGGAAATCACAAACAGAAGAATGTGGAGTAGAAATTCAAAACATGTTTTCTTTTTTAGTGTCGGGAGAATGTAGAAGGTCGAGCCTGTGACCGTTGCAAGGAGAACAAGTACAATCGACAAGCAGGTTGCGTTGACTGTCCACCTTGTTACAACCTGGTCCAGGATGCTGTCACCTTACAACGCTCCAAGTTGAAGGAAATGTCTACCACTCTGGAGAAAATCAAAAACACCGTGGCTGTCAGTGATGATCAGGACTTTGAAGAAAAGTTGGCAGAAGTGACGAAAAGAGTCAACAAGTTGTGGAACGATGCTCGCTCTGCCACTGGGGCAGATGAAAAAGGGTTCATTGAGAAGCTCAACGACCTAAGGGAACGAATCAAAGCCTTGGAACCAACTTCGAAACAAATCAAGTAAGGGAGTTTACCATCCAAACATTTACCAAAAATTCCCATCTAAACTTTTAAACTTTTAATTTAAAAACGTTTTAGTGACGCTTTGGAACAATGCGCCGTGAACGCAGGGGAGAGTTCTAGAAATCTGACACTGACCGAAGCAGCGATAGAGCGGATGCAAGAATCACTCAAGGCCGCCCAAAGATTCCTCGATTCAGACGGGAAGGAAGCTCTTGCCCGAGCGCAAGAAAAGGCGACTGAATTTGGACAGCAAAGTAATCAAATGAGTGAGTACGCAAAGCAGGCGAGGCTCTTGGCAGATGAACATGAGAAGACAGCAGCACAAATCGAGAAGACAGGACAGCTTGCTGTGAACACTTCAAAGGCAGCCTACGATTTGCTTTGGGATTCCATCAACCAAGAGAGGTCGCTGGCTGAAGAGGCAAGGCTTCTGCACCAATCCACACGCCAGCTGGAAGATGAAGTGAAAGCCACCAAGGCTAAAGCAATGGACGCTCTGGAAAAATCCAAGCAGAGTGAAAACAATGCTCTCAATCTGTACAAGGACGCCACTTCCCTCAGTGTCCCGGCAGTGGATCTCAAATCTATCAAAGAGCAAGCAGGTGTGGCCAAGGCGGAGGCTGAAAGACTGAAAGCTTCGCTGGATAAACTGTTGGAAGACAAATCAGAATTGCTCAAGGAATTCCAAGGGGAGGTTGGCGAAACCAGAAAAATTCTTGATTCGGCTATTCGACATCAACAAGCAGCAGATGAACTCATGGCTGACCTTCACAGCGCAAATGGATCTGCAGAGGAAGCTCGGAAACAGGCAGAAAAGGTCTTTGAGGACGCCCAAAAGATATATGACACGCTCCAAGGTCACTTTCTTTAATTTTTAATTTTTCGGCGCAATTAATTTTGGTTTTATTGTTTTTCCCAGATTTTAACCAGAATGTGGATGATAGCAAGAAAAAGGCAAAGGAAGCTATGGGAAAAATTCCTGAGATTCAGAGATTACTTTATGATGCTGACACACAAACGAGGAGCAATCAGAGGGCTCTTTTTGGTGCCAAGAGTGCAGCCTCCACAGCCCTGGGTGATGCAGATGAAGCCAAAATGATTGCAGAGAAAGCGTCAAAGGCAATTAACAACAACGGAAATTCACAAATGAAATCCATTTTAAACTTTTTCTGCATAGGAAGCTGAAATTGTCCGGCTTGAGTGCAGTGAGACCAAGACTGTGGCCGAGAATCTTCGTGACGACGTTGACCTCCTCGGTACTCGCGTCTCTGACCTCTCCACGGAGATTTCGGAAGCGGAAGTCCTGGTAGGTGATGACGACGTCCAGGTTAAAATTGCACTTGAAAAGGCATCCGAGGCTCAGACAAATGCACAGAAAGCTTACACAAGAGTTCAAAATGCTCTCAATACCGTGCGAGAAATTCAACTGACGCTTGACAATTTGGACAACATCAGTAAGTCGGGAAATTATTTTTTTTTCTTTTTTAAAAAAAAATACCAAACTTTTGATTTCCTTTGTTTTACAGACGACGAAGGGTTGGAAGGTCTTGAGCGAAGGATTAGTCGAGTGGAGTCAGAATTCAACAGTGCTGGTTTGGATGAGAAGATCGAGGCTCTGCGTGAAGCCCGAAATAAGCAGTTACTCTGGATCAAAAACTACGAGGATGAGCTTGAATTTTTGAAAAGTGAGGTTGAGAACGTTCAAGAGATTCGTAATGCACTCCCTCCAAAAGGGAAATGCTGGAAGAGGATGCGACTAGAGCCTACATGAAACCACCGCCGACTGACCCTTTGGCCCCTCAAGTACAATCAAAATACTGCCATTTATTCCCGGTAGTTTAGACTGTTAGACTCAACTATTAAAAATTTAAGTTTTAGCAGAGATGGCGCGCAGAGCACAGCATTTTCTGTTCTATTTTCCCGGTTTTTGATTTTTCCCTTGTGCCTTGAAAAGTTTTTTCCTTTGATTTTTAAACACGGGGAAAGAGGAAGTTTGTGCTTTAGTGTGGCAGGCCCATAAATCCCGACATAAAAATCACTTTTCCCTAAACTTATTTCCATTGTGGACTTAAACTTTTTCGGCATAATGAGGAGTAGGAGGGCGGAAGAGGAGATTTATGAATGGGTGACTATATGCGGAGTTTGGCGCTTGTTTGGTTGCCCCTCTTAGTGGGGCTTAGATGATGAGAGTCCATAATCATAAATTAAGTTAAGGACTTCCGGGAGATACCCGGGTTCCCGATCCTTTCTCCAGCAGCATCCAGCCCAATTACATTCCCCAGTTCCAAATGGAAAGAGAGAGTCTAAAAGGGCCCATTTTCAACGTATCCAGGCCGTTGTCTCTTTCCCTCATTTGGACTGTAGAAGACCACTCCACTTTTGGGAATGGGACCATTAAGGTCCCATGGAAAATGACCCACCCCTCCCACCAATCACCACTCTACGGCCCATTGCCCAATTCAACACACACAAACTCAATTCCAAATAAAACTTGGACAAATACAATAGGAATCAGGGGACAATGGGAATTACATTGCATACGGCAACTACAAACTTGGCCATTTCCGGCCATTTAATGGTCGTCATGACAACTTTCCAAATGGATCTCAATAGATCTGTTGACAAATAAGCTTCTTCCCTCTTCTAACATTCTCCTGTGATGGAATGAAACACGTAAGTTGAAAGTTCCGAACAGAAGTTCCGACAGAAGCTCAAAATTCTTGAGCATGGAGATGGAAGAAGCAACGACAGAGTCAAGCACTTCACTCGGTCTTATCCCGCTGTATGTTTTCATCGGTGTGGCCTGCCTAATTACCCTGACCTTTGGCTGTGTCTTCCTCTACTGGTTCCTTTTCCTCACTGGAGAAGTTCGGGCGGATGATGAAGACGCAAATCTGCGGGCAACGGTATGGGAACCAGACTGGGCCAGCAGAACTGCAGCTCCGCCAAAGGAACGAATCATCCCTGACATTGACCTCAGCCCGCTCGACCACGTCAAAAGTTGAAACCAAGTTGACACAATAAATCCAAATCCTGACTGAAAAAGAAAGCGAGTGTGGAGTGAGTGTTTTGAAATCTTTTTTTTTTATATAAGGGGAGCTTAAAGTTTAGCTTTTTGAAGAATGGACTCGGCATGGCTCCCGTTTTTCTTTCACCAGGACTTTAATCCTCAACTTGATTTTAAAAGGCACTTAAGTCCCTTCCATAAGCTCCCTTTGAAATTGATAGGCTTGAAAGCTTGGAAAAATTCTAACTTTCCTCTTTCCTATTCTCAGGTCTCAGGGCATAGAGTCAGGGCAGAGTCCATGATTGGCAGGCTAGTATTGCTCATTGCGCACCCGAGTCCATTTTCCTTCTGTTTGATTAATATAAATTCCCTAGTGGGTGTATTGGTGTAATAAATCAAGAAGGAAAGTGTCTCCTCATCAAGTCCAAGAGGTTAAGTGAAGGTGTCGCGTTGATTGGGGCTTAGCCTTAGACCCGTGTGTGTCCAAGAGGCTTTAATGGACTCTTGATCCGATGATGAAGTGGGAACTTGGATTAATGAAAATGTCATCAGGCTCATCCATCAAACTTCCGTCGTCCTTCCATTGCCCTTTCCAAGGCACAGCCAGCGAGGGCCCTTCTTCCACTTTCGGTTTTTCACGCCTGAGCTACCCATGTAATTGCCCCTTGGAGTCCCTTCTCCCCGTATTTCACAAAGTAGAAATCCAGTGACTCCGCTTCATTAACTCAGCCTTTGAGGCCATCTAACAACAAAGGGAGCTCCATTCAGTTGTGCTCCAAACTTTATTCCATTTGGATTAAAGAGACATTACACTGGAAAGTTTAACTTTCAAATCTTCCAACTAAAGCAAAAGGGGATTGTTAAAAAGTCCGATTATGCGATTGAAAAAAAAAACCCCGATGTCATCATCAACCCATCAACATGGCAAAAGGGACGGAGATGACAAACGATCTTTTCCTGAAAGCTAACCTCATGACAGCGCTACTTTCTCACTTATGCGTCTAACGAAGCGCAGAATTTTAAATTGGACCTAAAGTTTACTCCTCTTAGATGAGAGTTTAGAGGGCTTTGAGACTTGCGTAATTGAGGCCAATTTGAGGTAAATTCTTCTTCGGCAAAGATGCGCTCGGGCTGTTGGTGGATTTACGACATTTTGTAATCAAGGAGACAGGGGATGAGCCCCTCCTTCTCTGTTCGGTGATGAGCTCCATCTAATTAGATAAATCCTTAAAACAAACGCGCAAGTGTAAAGGTGGAGGCGGTTAAGAACCAGAAGAAGCATATGAAATAAATCCTAAAAGGAAAAAGGAACTCGCTGCTGCGGACTCAAGATTCCGTGGACTTCAATTATTAAACTCACGGGGCTCACCCGGCCCATGCTGACACAAAGGGATGGACTCTAGATCTTCTGGAAATGAATTAGCATCTGGAATTATGCATAAGGGGACCACCGATGGACAAAACATGGGACGGCGGAGGGTCAAAGTGCGGCTTTTTTAATAAATGCTAAGGACGCCTGTCCCGCATTTACATTTTAACCAACAACCCCCTGCCTACAGGTACAAAATCTCCCTGTTTAAAAGTTATTTTTAACTTTGGAGTTTAATTAAAGAAGCAATTCTTAATTGCTAATGCTTTATGCTGCAAAATGAATGAAATGCGGAACTTGGCGGTGACTCGTGACTAATTAAAAGATGATTCTATCCTATGATTGGTCCACTGAACTTGAAATTTTCCACATTAATCCAATCCTTTTATCTCAAGCTTCCATCACGACGTTTATTACACGAGTTTGGAAGCAAAAGAATAAGGAGTCACAATCACAGTCGCTAATCCTTCTGGCAGTTACAAAAAATAGGAATTTATGCACATTGTGTGCGAAATCCAAATCATTTATTTTAATTTACGAGTTTAGCTGCTTTTTTGCACAGTCATAAGTTGTCAAAATCCAGAATCTGGACTAATCTGGACAACCGTGTGAAACGAATTTGCCAATTTGTGACGTAGAAAACCACAATTAAAGATTTCTCGCTGAGATTTGTTCGAAATTCGCAGAAATCCATTTCGCAGAGTCAATTTTTTTGGACTTTTTTGTAACCGAGTGTTTAATTTCCTATAGTTGGTTGAATTTGCATAAATCCTGGAGAGTGGATTTGTGCCAAGGGCTGCGGCGCGTGTCCTTGTGATAATTGAGCACTTAAAGCCCATTGATCCAATTGAGGAAGGCTGGCATATGGGCGTCCCTGGATATCCCCACGTGACACCACTTGACAGTTGGCCATTCAGCCTCACTGCGCCCTTAACTCAATCACTAAAATAAAAGAACTCCATGACTCTTCAGGATCAATTAATTCCAGTCCAGTGCGCATGTGCGGGAGATTGGAATTGGAAAAGGCTGACCTTCATTTCCGTTTCCTGTTCACCCACGATTTGTTTCAGCTTTTAGCAATTACCGAGTGGTAAGCAAAGGCATAATTAATTGAAACAAAGTCACGGAAGCCAGGAGCTAAAGTGTTCAACTTGACATTTCCTCTCGTGACCACACCCCCGCTGATTTCAAACTCAATGGCAATGGCAATGGCAGAGGGAATGAATAGATATGGGAGTCTTATGAGGATAACTGTGTTGGCTGTGACAGTGGCGACATGCATTTGTACTTCAACCTCCATTCCTGATCCCCTTTTCAAAAATCCCACCACCAAAACAAGATTTTCCCATTAATTTGCCTCGCGTGTAGAAGTGATTAGAAAGGGTTTAATTTTCCTTCAGTGTCTCCGGGACTGTCCCACAAGGGTCCCCTTCGGTTTCAATTTCCTTCCGATTCAGTGACCTTAGTTCCATGGGAACTCAAGAGAACTGAATACCGCAGGAACCACAGGAATGTCAACGCAGTCTCTCAATGCCCCAAATTTCTCATTTTGTCTCATGTAGGGCGCCCTAATTTAAAAATCGCAGCCATTGCTTGAAGAATCGTTTCATCATATAATAATATAAAATAGGTACAACATTTGAGGAAAGTGATTTGGCAGTGCTAATTCTGGATTAGTTTTATTTTATTAGTTCCTTTAATGTGAACTTTTGCATTGAGTTCTCCCATGGCGTGTTGGGTATTTAGGAGTCAGGTGAGTAGTACCTTTTAATTGGCTCCTTCCACGCCTGAGTGGACTAATTAGAAACGATTAGAGGAGACGATTAAAGAGGGAAAACTGGTTCTCAATCAAAGGGCTACTTGGTAGGGATAAGGTTACACTTCTATGCTCCACAGAACCAAAGTTCAAATCCCTCATGACAGCTCCCTTCAGTCGTAGTAAATTGAAAACTAAAGCCTTAAGTATTTTGGACTAATTGAGAATGAACGGAAATTGTGCATTTCCTTCATTAAACTCCTCTTTGTTGGCAAAGATTTAATCAATTAGACAATAGCAGTGAAGGCTAAGATGCGAAAAATTGTTGTAAGTGGCAAAAGTCAGCGGACGGATGATGGGACTGTCTGATTGGTCCGTTGCTGCTGAAGCAGTTAAAAGACGGCGGAGGTGTAATAAAAGGCAGAGGATGGAACTTTGTTGGGAGCAACCGGCCAGAAAATTAAACTTTGCCAATTTCCAGAAAACAGGAACTTGGGAATTGAACAAAAGAGAAAACCACGGTACTAGAATTGGCACTTGAAATGGCAATTTCAAGCTGAAGAGATCCGCATATCCACCTGTTTTCCACTGGCGGTTTTTCTGAATTGTATGAACCATCATCAAGCCTTGCCGCCTGTCCGTGGCCGCAATGAATCTCATGCAATGATCTTTTACCGCATCGTTGCCCTTTCTAACGTCTTTCGTGGAATTGTTTTGGCAGGAGTTTAAATGGCAGTTCACAAATGAATACCTCATCTCCATGCACTTCCCAAATTACAAATAAAGGATGAGAAACTTGATGCAATTTACACGGGTCGGTGGATCGTTTAATCATCGGGACGTTCACAATTTCATTCCATAAGTTCTACACCCGGCGCCTTCCTAAATGCGCCCAGTTTTTCACCTCCCCTGAAGGGAAAAAAAGAAACTAAAACTTTTACTCAAGGAAATTAACTGCTGTTTGGACTTTACGTATTTTCTTAATGAGTGTACGTTAAACTAATTGTGAGTGACGTTGGTTTGTTGGTTTGATTCTGATTGGAGGATTTCCTAATGAACTTTGACAGGAAGGAGGGCAACCCTCTTGCACGATCATTCGAATGAAATGCACACACGAACACTCCTGCGGTTTAGGATCCATGAGTGTAAATTCGAGTCGTAAATCTAATCATTTCCAGGGGTTTGTTTTAAATTTTCATTTTCATTAAAAATGCAGAGAGGGGTCAGGCAGGATGAGGCTGTGAGTCAGCTGGAGGTCAAGCCAAGGGAGCAGTCTACAAATCAAGTGATTCAATTACAAATTCAGGCCCCATTCGGAGCATTGCTTTACACCACGTGACCTTCTAAAAAGTAATGGCCAATGCGCCAATACTCTTGCGTATGCTTGTGCGTGACGTTTCAAACTCGGAGAAGTAAGCTGTCCCACGTGTGCGTGTGTGTGTGGGTCAGGGTAATTGAGCAGTGCAGTCATGTCCATACAGGACATGGACATGGATCCTCGGGAAGCGGAAGACCTTGAAGATCCGCTCTATTAGCCGAGTATAAAAATGAATTTCCGGCGGGAATTATAAACCTTAGCCATTCTTCACACTCGTGAAGCGACTGCCTCTTTCTAAGCTTCAGGTGGGAAGTAACAGACACATAAATGGGAGACTTACGACTTTCTGATGAAGCTCAAGTACCCACTAGTCACCAATTAAGGACCACCGCCTCCTCCTCCTTTTCCGAGTTGAAGTCGCAACTCAATCAACAACAATTAACTCAATCAACTGATTACTGAGCGACGTTACAACTCCAGTTACACTCGACAGTTACAGCTCCAGACCTTCTGTTTGGGGCAAGATTCAATGGAATTCAAATGAAAAAATTGGATTCAATTGGGAACTTCCTTTGCTTTTTTCAAAAGGAAAAGGGCCTTTTGTATCCCTTAGAGTAGGGGGTCCCTTCATCACTTCTTTGAGGTTAGAAATCAGATTAGACTTCCAACAATTCCCATTGTTACCCCAAATACGTATTGAACCTGTTTTGTTTCATTTCAACACCGGCCAAAATCATCATTATTTGTCACTTCCGCGCCACCCGGAAAGTGAACATAAGCATCACGGGTTTGCGCCCGCCCAATAATAAGTCTGCAGCGCTTTGCATTGTAAAAATGAAATGTTCTGCTTGAATGAAGTCACCTGTTACTAAGTCGTGCGCGTCTGATTGATAATTATGAATTTTAATTCAAGTTGTTCCAGGTGATTTTGTGAATTAATTCAGCTGTGGTGTAGTAGGGGGAAGAAGGTTTCTTAAATTAAGAATATTAGTCTGGATTTATCGTAGCTAATTTGTTTCATTAGCCACTTCCCATTATATTCTGGGGGTCTCCATTGTTGTTCTTTTTCTCGGCTCAAATTACTCTTCCCCGCTTTAATTTTTTCCTATTAAGTCCTTTTCTTTTGCTTCGTATTGTACAAAGTCCACGCGAGACGAATTGGAAATTTGGTTTAACACAAAATGTTCCTAATTGCCATCCCCATCCTTTAAAAGAAGGAGCTTTATACTATTTTTTATATTACCCGTTTGCCCTTTTTTATTCTTCCATTAAGAAGCTTGAAATTAAGGAAGTTTTAACACAATGAAATGCTCCAGAGACGCTGCTGTTCTTAATTTCCAAGTAGCGACTTGACCTCTGGCACCAAGGATTCATTTGTATCCTTCAAAATTCTAAAAAAAAAGTTTTCAAAATGGAACATAGTGGAAGCGTGAGAATCTTTAAACTCTGCCGCTAATCATCATCAACCGATTATTCATTTTTTAAAAAAGAAAAAAAAACTTAAGTTTACTCATATTCTAGAGCTTAAGCACTGCTTTAGCTTTGCTTCTTAGGATTGGGATTTTGAATAGAATTCCTAATTTGAATATTGGCGCCATTCGGTGATTCAAAATGGGCGTGGAATTGGAAACAAAGGAGCACCTTGAATTTTTTATTGTTTGATAATTGTTAAGAATGGACTTGAATAGTCGACGGGACACAAAGACATGGTGGTGCCTGCCTGTTGGCACTTTCTCAGACCCTCCTTCTAACTTCTTCTAACACGGCGACTGGCATGGGGTAGCACAGGAGTCAGGCGACGACGTCGCCCGAAGTGAAAATCCTTCTCTTCTTCATTATCAAACTAATATTAGTATCGGCTGGTAATTCACACGCTGTCTCACTCTAACACCAATTAATTCAAGGGTCTTCACTCCCGCGAGAACAATGCTCTTTATTCCGGGTTGATATTTTTAATTGAAGATTGTCCAATTCTAATCTACTCTTTTACCTCTCGCTCTCCATCAGTTCAAGTGTAAAGCTAATGGCACAAATAAAAACAAAAAAACAAAAACAATTTCTCTCACTTTTTGGCTTCTTTAGATTCGATGACACGCGGATTCCTGGTGAATTCTTTTTTACAGAGCTTATAAGGTTATTCCCTCAAGGACCCTTTCAAGGACTCCCTTAAGGACTCAAGGGTTGTCGTCCAGCTCGTCCTGGGGGTTGGCAGGTGAATGTTGACTGTTGGTGGGACTTGAGCTACTCGGTGGGTGGGATTCACGACCTTCACGCCCACCGTGGGAATTGTAAAAGGCGGACAGGCTCTGGAGCGATGAGGATGCTGGGAGCATTGGTTGCTGAGCTGCAAGCGCAGCGGCCATTGCCACCGCTGGCGATGGAAAAGGTGAAGGGTAGAGCCTGTAAAAAAGCAAAACCTTTAGCAAACCTTGGAACCTTGCGCGGTTGTGCGCGGATTAAGATTTAAGTTAAGTTTACTTAGCGGGAGACACCGCTTTCTTACCATGGTTGTTCATACCTGTAGGGCATTGGTTTAGGGATTGCAGCTGCAGCTGCTTGCCTAGCTGCTGCATCAAAGGAAGCTGCCCAAGGTGAGAACGAAGCTGGTGTCGGGCCTGATGAATAAATCCGCTGGAGGGCGGCGTAGTTCCCCGCTTCTGCTAATAGCTCTAGCCCTACTGCCGTCTGTCGCTTCCATTTCGTCCTAGAAAACAAAGTTTTACATGTCAAGAGGAGGGGGAGGAGTAAAAGCAATAAAACGGGCCGTTTTTATGGCGGCAGTTTTTGAATTTCTGCTCTCATAAAATCAATGTTGTGTGTGAACAGGCTTAGAAGAGTCCGTGGAACAAATTGTTCTTTTAAAGGGGCTCTAATTACCCTCTACCCTGGTGCTTGCGTTTCCCCTAATGAAAAGGTTTCCGTTTTATTGTTTCGGATGATGAGGGAAACATGCAATGGTCCACCACCACTTTGTAATGGGTTAATTAACTACACAATTACGACACTCCATGCACACACTCGACATTATAAGGATTCCAATCCCTCGGGAACTCAAGAGTGACACACGGACACGGACAAGGTCCATTACGAAACCATTAAGCACAACACTCTGCAAACTTCCTTATCTTAAGGTCCAAAATTCCTTCTCAAAAATTTCCATTTGCGGGTTAAAATCTTAATTATGTCCCGTGCCCTGGGACTAACTGAGACTAATTAGCACTCCCTCCTAATGCCTCTTTAAGTGTAGAATAAGTGTGCTGTAATACCTTCTGTTTTGATACCAAGTCTTGACTTGGGTGTCGGTTAAATTCAGTTTTGCAGCCAACTCCATCCTGTTTATCACCAATATGTAATTAGGGCTTCTTCGTATAGAGCCAAATTCCCTAATTAAGGTCTTACCTGTCCTGGACTGAGAGATACTTTTGCCTCTCAAAGGACTTTTCCAGCGTCTGGAGTTGGTGGTCAGTAAACGCAGTTCGGGCCTTACGTTGCTTTTTACTGAGACTGTTTGATGTGTGATGGTGATTCGGGGAAGTGGCACTGGAAGGGTGATGGCCACTTTGACCTCGTGGGGATGACCCTCCACCCTCACTTTCGTCATCTTCCTCATCCCCTTTGCCACTGCCTGTAAAAACATTTAAACATTTAATTTATGCGTTAATAAATGACGTTGATGGCTCAATTAAAGAATAGTCCCACGCCAAGACTCCTCTTCCGGAGTTATCGGCAGATCACAGAATCCAAAAGGAAAGATTAGGATTTTTAGTGAGTGCAAATGGCGCAGTTCTCAACTTGGTTTTCAAAACGTTAATTCCCACGGGGTAAATGCAAATCACAAAGTTTCGAATACGAAGCTTCCTGCAACTCTGCCATTTTTAAACCATTGAGTTTGAACTTTGCGGAAATGCCTCATTTATGCATCCAGTGTCCTCGCAATTAGTCCAAATAAACACGAAGGAGTTTTCAAGAAATTTGCCATTGTTGCAAGAATTTGAGAATCCGTGCGAATTTGAAGTCATGCCATGGGAAAGGACGTCGGGTTAATGCTAATTCATCCTCATTTGAATTAGGAGGAAAAAGTAAACAAATTAATTATACGCAGATTACGAAATAAATGTGAAGCAATTAATTAATTCATCAGTTGGAATTCAAGGATGAAAACCCCCACGTGTCTTTTAGGTTTTCAGGCATAAAGAAAAATGGAAAAACAAAGAACAAAATCAGGGTTTCTTGGATATTCGGTGAAATTTTTATTTTGAAAACGGGTTCAAAAGCTTTTCCTTTTGGAAAAGTAGTTTTTTTAATTTGCGTGATCATTGATTGAATGAATTGTTGATGATTTCATGTCCTTAGCTCATCCCTGTCCCTCCCTGGACTTGTAAAGTGTGTCTTTGAATAATAAATGGAGTCAATCAGAGCCTGACGGTGATTGAGGCTAACGTTTCTTCCTCTCTGACCTCCGGTGGACAAAACCAAAAAGTCCATCAACAACCAATCAACCAGGGACTCATCACCAATTCATGGACGTTGTCCGTTAAATTCTTTATGAACTCAACTGATTTGCTTCCATGCAATGACCAAAGTCAGGAATAAAAGATTGCCATAGCAGGTGAGTTTCGAGAATGAGTGACAGCTGAACGGAAGTGACTAACTTCCCCTCCCTCTCCAGACACAACAATGGAAATGCATCCATTAGCCATTTAATGCAGTGGAAAAGGCAGGCAACTGACCTTTGATTGATTCAGAATCTTCATAGTCCGATGAGTCCCCGGAGGGACCACATGGTTGGGAATTCCGGTGGTGGAATGAGAGATCCTTGGGCACGAAGCTCACCCCCATGGGGCACCTTCGGAGGCAGATGAGACAGGAGGTGGAACCCAGACAGAGGATGGTGGTGGTGACGATTATTGTTCGGTAGGTTATCTTCTTTCTCGGCTGATGACAGGATGTCATTGATAAGAAACCGGGCTCTCTTCATGTTATTGGAATTGTTGTTATTCGTATTAGAATGGTGGTGGGAATCGAGGAGGGATGACATGCTGCCTGTCGTGTTCGGAGGGGAAGTGTCCATAGAGCCTAGCACAAAAGGAAACTGGGAACGTGGCTCGAGGCGGAGTGCCCTCTGAACCTCACGTAGCTCTGGGGTTGACCCTTGACCTGAGGATCGTGGTGGCGGAGGTGACGGAGCTTCCTCAGTGGTTGACAGTTCTGAGTTGAGGGAGGAGACAGAGGACGGTCCTGATGGGACTTCCACACGCCCATTCACAGTCATAGTTGGTGGTGACCCCAAGCTGAGACGGACTAAACACCATTTAACGCATTCAAAATTGCAGCCGGAAATTAGCCGCTCCAAGTCCAACAGAAGGTCAAAGTAAACAATTGATTTGTCGCCACCTTTGCAAAATTGCCGCTTTTGCAAAACTCTCGTTGCACACGACTTTCGTTTGAACGCTTTGAACTTTTAGCAAGAACGGTTAACTTTTCAATTAGTTCAGAAGGAAGAAGTGGGAAACGGCAGCGTTGCCCCCGCGGTGTTGAAGAAGGACCGTTTGTGTCAATATGCTTAAGCCTTGAACAAAGGCTATGAGTATTTATATTCTGCTCTCTTGGCTAATTGGAGTTGTGATTGTTGTGTAATTTGTTTTAATTGGAGAGTGTCGTTTGTAACTTGTTGCTGCGCGTGGAGTGGTCGTCGAGTGACTGAGCGCGAGGAAAGTTCTGAATGCTCTTGAATTGAGGCTTCACCTCTGGCCCGCCTACCTCGCCCGCCCATTGGTTCCCACTCCCCAGAAGCCCATCCAGAGGAAAAAGTGGCTCCTAATTGGCCCGCCCCACCTAAACAGGGGCCTAAACGACACTCCACCGTGGCCAAGTGTGAACAGACTCCTCCGCCTTTTGTCCTCAATCGACCTTCTTCTTTCACAGTCCCACCTCCGAAGGAGACAGTGCGAAGAAGGATATGAATTCGTGGAATGCAAACACTACCTTTTAAGATCTTCACTAATTTCAGAGAGATGCTAATTGACCCATGCGGACGTCGTTATGCACGCAATGTCTCCATTGACCAAGGTCTTATTGCCGCTTACCAAGCAAAGCAGTTTACCCAAAACACGGGAAAACATTTCCGCTCCAGAGAGCAGTGAAAAGGGACCGTCCGGATCCTTATCTTGGCCACTCTGCTAATCGGAAACAACGAAGGGGACCCTGGCACGCAATCCCTAAAACACGACACTTTAATTCAAAAGCTGAAAGCAACACACGACACAGCGCACGAGCCTACGACAACATCTTCATCCACAAAATTCAAATTCTGTGGTTTGACTAATTTGAATCCAAAGGCCTGTTTGAGTCTATTTGAAATTTGAATATGAAATTGGTTAGGATTTGTGTTTAAGAAGCATGAGACTGGAGGGTTGTTCAGTTTGTTTCCGTTTCCTGGAAGGTTCCGAATAGATTCTAATCTGACATTCTCTGGGCAGTTGATGCTGCAATGAAGAAGGGAGAAAGCGACGAGACGGCGGTTGACTGGGTTCCCCCTTGCCACTGGCCGGAAATCCGATTCCTTAAATCAACTTTATTCAGTCGACAGACGCTGAAAGAGAGAAATTGGAATTTAAATCAGAACATTATGAGATCATCGAATAAAATTCAGCAGGAGACTGGCATGACCAAAAGGGAAAAGAAAATCTCAACATGGTAACTGAATCCCTCCCTCCGTCATTTGATGGACGGCAAATCCCCGGGACTTTTTAATCCTCCACTTTCATTCACAAAAGTCACTTTCCAATTCAAAAGGAAAGGAGATCCTCATAAGCTCTTCGCTTCCTGACACCGACCAATCAACACCTTCAAATAAAGGTGTCGTAGCCCTTGTCTCAACTTACCCCAAGTCCCAATCAATCAAGCCATTTCACCACCTAGTGGGGGGAATATTTGAACAACTACGACAATTTGCTTTTTCCTTTCAACCTTCTTTATATGGATCATCCTGTGAGTTCTCCCATATGCTGCCTTTCATCAACCAACCCTCAGAAAATAGGAACCTTTTGTCCCTTTAAATGCACTTCTGCTACTTCGGAAATTCCCAAATGAACTAGAAAGAGTTTCATTTTGTGACAATGAAGGGATGGATGGGGGATGGGGGATAGACGTTAGAAAAAGTCAAAGGTCAGACACCTGTCTGTGGTTATGCTTAATTGCTAATGGTGTGTGATGATAAAGAGTGTCTGAGCGGGTGAGTTCAAGCGAGACTGGACAAAGGCGTTTTGCATCTGGCCGGAAGGAAATTGTTTGAAGCGATTAGGTTGCAAGAAGACAAAAGGCCCGGAAGAAGGCACTATATCTATCCGTTGTCGAATTCCCATCTCAAAGCCAACTCCAGAACAAAAGCACTGGAAATTAATTTCTTCCAGCACAAAAAACTAAACAGTCAAACGAATCTGCGATCGTTTTTAAACAAAAGAGTTAAAAGTCCCAGATGGTTCTGCCATAGCCTAAATCTAAACGCTAACTTAGTAATCTAAACGTTTCCGCTACAATCTAACCTTAGCTCTAACCTAATCCTAATCACTTCCCCATAACCTTACCTAATCCTTGATTCCTCATAACCTTACCTAATATCTAATATGCTTCCAAGTCCCTATGTAAAGTCTCCCGCATATTTCCCTACCTCTTATTAAACCCTTAAAGGGTTTAGGTTAAGGTTCTTTTGTCCACTTCCGTCCCTTAGAGACTTCTCTTTGAATAAATGTTTTGTAGAGTTGAAGCTGTTTGGTGATTTTGTAGATAGTGAATCCCTTTTAGAGGTCATTTTATAAAGACTTGAGGTTTAATTGGTGGGTTAAACGACCGAGTTTAAGGGCATGAGGTAAGGAAAAGGAATGGGAAAAGATTGTATCGATAAGATAGAATTTTGTGTTGACTCAGTCCAGCTAGGGTAACCGAAGGAGGTTGATTCGCTGGAGTGTAATTACCAACTCAATTCACACAGGAATTAAATATCAACACCATCATCATTAATCCCATGGACTTGAAAATATGAAACTGGAGACGAAAGTATAACGACTCTGATTCGTCACACTTGGATTCTCCCGCCGCCCTCATTCACTTACTTCTCAAGTTCGACCATGAACAGGGTCCAAAGCTAACTTTTCACACTCAAATTAAAACCCAAACTACCAATTAATCTAAACCCAGAAGGTAATAAAATTATCTTTACAAAGCAAAGGCAAAGCAATTGGGTGGATAAAAATGTTTTAAAAGGAATGCAAAAGCTTCTTTTTCTTTTTCTTTTAGTGTGAGGTGGTAATTACAGAATTTGAATGGAATTTACTTCTTGAGATGCTAATAAATGAGCGCGTACCAAAGTGAGGGATTTACAAATTCATAAGAAAAGATTCGTTTTTGAGTTCGGAATATTTGTCACGATTCCAATCATAATTTTGAAGTAGGAGGAAATGAGGCAAGGGAATAAATGGGAATCATTTCTTTCAGAAAAACATCTCACGATCCCAATGAATCCCAAATTATATCATTCAATAGACAATTACTCCCGGGCGAAGGGAGAGGAGGAGCGGGGAAATTCAAAAATGCACAAGACATTGTTATAAAAACCTCCGTTTTAATCTGTACTTTTGGATCATTATAATCATCATTATCCAACACACTATGGGCACAACTGCCATTTTAAATATGAACGGCCATTACTTGAACAGAGAGCTCCTTAATGCGAATTTCGTTGCTCCTTAAGTGCCTTTAATTGGTAACACTAAAGAAAACTTTGGAACTGGAGATGGGGAAGGAGATGATGAAAAAAGTGGTCAAGTGACTCCCATTGTCTGGGTCTCCGTTTCCCCCCTTTTGTTTGAATTTGAGTCCATTCTCCATTGTGAATTGCCGCATAAAGGGAGCATCTGACTGAACTTGTCAATGACAATGACTTCCTTCATCACGAATCTTTAGAAAACTTCAATTAAGAAACACCAAACATCGTTCTCATCGATAATTCAAATTAACTCCAGCCAAGGGCCACCTGCTTCAGCGCCTGTGCTCTTCCGACAACCCCGCCCCTATGTGTACCCAGATCAATTTGATTAAGGCGCCGTCGTAGTCCAACTACAAGTGTCTACTTTAGTGAGAAAATTGTATACCTAGTAAAGTATTACAAAAGAGTAATTATTCTGAGGGGGAAGTTAAAAAAAACGAAAATTAATCGACTTCAAAACCCTACTTATCCCAACCGAACGCCCCCCAATTGACCTGAAGAGTCACACACAATACAAAGAAACAACAATGAGGCAGAGTCACGCAAAACCAATTGAAATGTGTAGACATCGATCGTTGTTTGGAGACCTTATTCACTCCCGCCGTCTCAACCAATTACGACGGAGACGCAGTGAAGCAATGCTTACACAAGTGCCGTTACAGTCTTTTTCTTTTCCCTTACGAAGAGGAATGGCGGTTTAAACTAAACTGAGGTGAGCCAAGAGGCGGAGGGGAAAGTAAACTTTCCCCGGATCCAACGAACGGGAAATATCCGAGGGTTTTTGGATGCTGGTCGTGTTGGCAGCCTTTTCTCCCGGGACTTTTCTCTTTCTCCATTTTATGGCTCTGATTTCCCCTCAGTAACTTACGCCTCGCTCAACTCATGAATATCAAATAGAGGAAAACACCATTATCACGCCATCACAAATTGTCACGAGGAGGAGGAACTTGAAGATAACCGCCAAATATGGCGGAGAGACAAGTGAGGAAGAGATGGACTGATTCAGATGGCCATTTAGTTTGATCTTTGGTGTCATGCGATCTCCGCTTGATTGCTAGTTGTTTGGTGTGTGATTCGGAGATAAGTGAGTGCTGCTCCCTTTAAGGTCCTAATGGGCCTGGCACATGCAAAGCTCTTGGCTCTTGGTCGGTGATTTGAATCTGAAAACGGCTCCAAGTCCCCTCCCTACAACCTCATTTGATTAGAACATTGAGGGCCCATTAGAAGAACATGAGCTTTTGATTACAGGACACGAACTAACCCGGGTTCGGGGGAACCACACTCTACACTCCGGAAGTCCCGCGGGAGCTCAACTCCTTTCAACTCCGGAAGTCATTAACACGGCCAATGGAAACTCCCACGAGAAACCGATCAAGGGACAACAAACGAAAACCAAAATACAACCTCTTCAGTCAGAACATCAACAGGCACGACCTCACGATGGGATTTACATAAAAATAAAACAGCAGGAACAAAACTAAAACAAATAGAAACATAAAAGGGCGTACCTTACTTATTATAGCGCATACAATTGTTGACCGCTACCCTACAAGTGTAGCGGTAGCGGTCAACAATTGTAACGGAAGGCTTCCAAGACAGACAGACTGATCCAAATTGTGAATCGTTAGTGAAATTATTAGTGAAAGTAAAGTTTTGAGCTTTATAAAGGGAGAAGTGGTGTGTCGATTAGTTGAATAAAATGTCTGCTTTATGCAAATGGAAAAAGATAAATTAGGATTTCCGCCTGTCGAGCATTTGGACTCACTTAACGTTCACTCCTCCTTCATGGCAGTCTGATTTGAGCCTCCCGCTGTTTTTTCCTTGTGCTATAAGTGCATTAAGAAAGAAGGGAAAGCCACTTTCTCCCCATCCGTGGCAGATTCCTAACAAAACCATCAACTAAAGTTTCATTGTTGGAGCTCAAGGAGGAAGAAAGCGGAAATGACTTAAGTGTGTTTTCTCCGTGGGAGCAGGAAAAGGAAAATGGAGAAAAGACCGGAACTCAACCCATTCTTTTCTCCCTTTGTTTTCCCACACAAGACCAGCATGGAATCACAATTTCAAAATTGGACCCGAAATCACTTCAAAAGTCCTTCAAGAGCGTCTGCGCCTGCTTACGATTCTCCTAAACGAGAGTTTGATGTGTTGGAGTTGGAGTTGTTAATGAATTAGACTGGATGCTGGTTAGTTGATGTGATTGTGTGCGTAATAAAGTGATGGCTAATGACATTTGTGAGTAAGAGAGTGTGAGGATAAACTCCCTTTGTTGCCTCCATTGTTGTACAAGAGCACCAAAACGCAGGGAAGCGGAAAGGATGAATTTGAAACTTCCCCTAACTCCAGCAGCCTAATTTTATTTTATCATTTAAAGAGATGTAATTAGGATATCCATTCCAAAACTCGATTCCAGCTGGATGATTCCATTGTCTACTCAAATCCAAAATAGAGTCCTCCTCCTATTATCCTTCTAACTACTGAAAATAGACAGAAATATCTAGCTTAAATCCTAATGCCGAACGTTTCCTACACTTGTTAGAAACGTTCGAGTCTACTGAAATATGCAACTCCTTTAGCTCTTTGATTTCTCTCCAAATCGGTTCATTTTCTGGAGTTTTATCCATCGTATGAGCATCAAAGGGCAGTGCTCGTTGATCCATTGGATGGGTATCCATTACCCAACTCAAGGCTAGCTAAAGGCTACCAAGGCTACTAGGAGGTAAATGGCCATATATTGGCATTCATAAGAGCAACTCATGGGCCACGGGGCCAGGGATTATTTGAATTGTCACGGACAAGGGCAATAGCGTCTAGAGGGTTTTGTATTTATGTGGAAAGAGCCAATGGCCGGAACAAAATCCTTCCCATCCATCAGCTTCCTGATAAGAAGGTCTAAAGTATGACACCGTGTGGACCACAACAATAAGGAAATTAAGATTCCTGATGGAATGATGAATAATGGAAATTGAGACTTATGGCGTTAAGGTAGAAGAAGGAGTTTGATTGAGTTTAAGTGGTCTCCACTTGACTTTGGAAAGAGACAAGTTAATCAGAGACTAAAAAGAAGTCTGGTTCTGGTGGTTCATCTTCATTTGTCACTTGGTGATGGTGGGAGACTTGGACAGTGTAATTGCAGTCCCTTGGAAGGGAGACTGGGGAGTTAATAACGAGGGACTTGATGTCTCTCTGCCGCAATTATGCCCTCCCCCTCCTACATTCGCCATCTCATCCTCACTAATGAATTTCTAATTGACTTCCTTAATACCCACTTCAAAAGGAAGATGAAGGGAAGGAGAGGGGGATGAAAGTGTCAACTACCCCATTGCAAGGCACCCTCAAATCTACACTTTATCTTGTCACCTCGCACTCACACACGAATGCTTGGTACATATCCCTTTAGAACCGTTTGCTTGCATTCTAATGGATTTTAATTTTTGGATTAATTGTTATTCCGTTGCTGCTTGAATTGATGATGATGAGGCTGGGTCTTATGGGAGGATGGACATGATTGATGAGTTTGCATCAGAATAATAAACACTTTTCCAAATGGAAGGACAATGGGGAAATGGCAGAGTCACCGCAGAACGATTAATTAAACCAAAAACATAAGGATAAAAGGGACTAAATTCCACAACAATTACACTCATATTCCCAATTAAAATACAACGATTCATACTAAACCTAAACTTTGATTGATGATTGATTGAATTGAAACTTTGATGGCCATTTGAGAAATCTAGTGGAAATTGTTAGTTTTGGGGTTGCTTTTTTTAGAAATTGTGGTTTTGAAAGAGTTTTTTGAACAAGGAAAGTGTTGGAGTTAGAACCGTTGGATTCATTGGGTTGTTTCTCCGTTAGGAATGGAGGAAGTTGTATTTTTTCGTCAAGTGTTGATGATGTGGTCCTTGTTCCTAATGCGCTTTCCTCTGGAGAAATGTTACTGTGTATGTTGAGATTTGTGTTTCAGTTTCCTTTGATCTCGAGACGGAGGGAGCGTAAAGTGGAGTCATTAGGAGACACTTTCTTCGTAGCTACTGGAAAGGCGGGGACTGTAAGGGAGGAGGACTTTGGGCGTGGAGTGGATTGGAGTGCTTTCCCTGATATTCCCAAGAGACTCCTGGAGACATGAAAGAGAAAGTGCTCCATTTAGGGAGCCCTCTCTCACGATGTGACAAATTGGCCAATCTTTTGGTTAATTCGGGTGGAAATCCAACACGCTTCCTTCCCCTTTCAACTTCCCTCAATCTCAGACTCTGCTGGAACAGACGAGGACGGCACTTGACACTTCCAACAACCACACGGGAAATCAAAACCACTTTCTGGAAACTCAGAGAAGAAAACAAAATCAAGACCTACACCATACTTTATACAATCCATATATAGCCTTACCAACGACCATAAACTCTCCCCATTTATTCTAACTGCTCTTTTGGTTTTTAGAAAGTTCCATTAGTATTTGTACCGACATTAAAATGCAACGAAAAGGAATTGGAGCGCCAAATTCTAGCTAATATGGCGGAATAGCGGAACTTGTTTTAGTAAAGAAAAATGATAAATTCATTAACATAAATTATTAGTTTTGATTACCCACAGCGTAAACGGAAATGCACCGGAGAAAGCTACTGTCCGGGATCCAATTATGAAAAAGAGAGCTGTGGGTTATAATTTCGGTTTTTTTTAGCTGAGATGGGGCTGGACTAAGGCCATGGTCTCCACATCCACTGTTGAAAGGAGGTCGTTAAATGCAGCATCTCCAAGTCTCGTACGGAGATTCCCAACGGTTTGGCGAAACATGAGCAGAAGGTCGACAGTGTAGACTACGTCAGTTGTAGCGAGTCGCTTTCGTCGAAGATCATTCTCAGTGACACTCTCATCCGGATCTGCCGGTGGCGCCGAAAAGTCGATCACACAAAGGGAGCTGAGAAACAGTCAATTAGATTAAACAAAGCACCCAGATTCTGTCAATTAAGGAACCAATGCTGTCTGATTAGAAACTCACTCGAAAACTCGTCCGTCCGGATTCACCTTTGTCAAGTCATTCAGAGTTTCAGCGAGAGCTAGGAAAATTCCACAGATACGGTGAAGGATAAGCTAAAGTGGAGAGAAAAAAATGATCCGAATATAAATTGTGTTTATGGGGGTGACTTGGAGACTTAAACTCACCCTTTCTCCCATTCCCAAGAGCTTGAGAAGGGCAAGAGCGACGAGCTTCTTTCTTTCTGGCTGGGCAATAACGGACCCTTTGGTACACATGACTTCCACAAGTCTGTCTAGAACAGAGTCGATTGGAGAGAGTCCTGGTGTTGGCCCATTTTCTGCTGTGAGGGAGCATTCAGTGAGTCCAAGTTGGAAGACAGGTTCTCCCATCAGAAGGAGACGAGAGACAACTGATAAGTAAAGGGACATCAACAATGGCGTGTCCAGAGCATCACAGGCAGACCTATTCGTGTGTAATCAGAGAAATGACACAATTATCTCGAGCACGTTCTCAAATCCCGCTCTCCTCTTAATTAAACAAAGCCTTCCTTTTTATGCTCCTACTATTTAGATTACCGAAATATTTTCCCCACGATTGGTTTGATTGCATTGGCTCCATGCGTGGGAGATGTCCGAAGAAGTGTCTCAACTGAGCGAAGGATGAGAGCCACACCCTCGGAACGCATGTCCGAAACGGTGGAATTGAGTTCATTGACAATTACAACTCCAAATCTCTCCACAAAGAAATCAGAGTAGATTAGAGAGTAGGTGTTTACGAGGGTCACAGCCATTTTCAGATATTCCGTTGAGATTCCCAAGAGTGGAATCAAGTTGTCCACCATGGAAAGAAAGCACTCACTGAAAATGGAAATAGATAAGCATTTATGCAGTTGTATGGTGCTACTAAATGTACAATTTTCTTACTCTGGTGGATTACTGACGTAGTCCATCATGGCAGCCCAGAGCTGAAGCCCATCTTCAAGGAGGTAAACATGTTCAGCGCTATTTAAATCCGTCGATATGCAAATCACAGGGATGAGAAATGAACGTAGGGCAGAAGATTCCTTCCCCAGAGCCTATTTCAATCAAATTGATTAATAATTCTAAAAAAAATGGCTAAGGTCTAAGGATTTTACATGAACGAGTTGAATGGAAGTGGAGAGAACAGCAGCTTTGAGCATGTTGTGATCAGACGCCCAGAGAAGTGGCAGGTATTGACCCAAAGCTGGGACTTGTTCTGCAGATATGATTTGAGATCCCATCCGCTCAATCAAGAAACTCATCGAGTACAAAACTCGCATCTGAAAAACAAATAAATAATGTAAAGTCTAAAACATTGAGGGCTAATTTAAATACTTTGTTGTCACTCTCTCGAACGTCCTTCAAGAGCATGAACAAGGCGTAAAAGATGTCGTTCATGTAGGGTTCCAACTGCTCAGGCACAAAGTCAAAATCGTCCAGGCATCGTCGCAAGGCGTTGGAAGAACTCAGACGAACAACCACATCATTGGATTGCAATCCACTCAGCAGGAGGGAGAAGACACGCGGTCGTGATTCGGGAGTGATTTTGACCCCGGTCCATTGTCCCACAAGCCACGTAATACGGCGGTGAAGAATTGGCACGGGGAGAGACAACTCCTGAACGAGAGTTGTATTGAGCCAGGCATCGAAGCAAAACTGGAATAATTAAAAATGGAAATGAGCCTTTAAATTACGTAATTACATGCGGTTTTCTTCGCATATTTAATTTACCTCGTCGAAAAGTTCATAGGCCACAATTCCAGCGGCATTGTACAATGCGTCTTTGGCCAGGATCTGGGAGATATTCGATGGGTCGCTGACAGGTTCTTCGTAATGTTGCATCATGGAGAGGAAGATTTTGGCACATTTGCCATACTCCTTGAACAACGTAACAAAAATGGTTTCTCCACTTTGCTGCGAATCACAAAAATAAGCTTGGATTAAGCTTGACGGCTTAGTAGGTTTAATTCCTTACCCGCAAACAATATTTCCACGCTTCGCCAGCGTCTTCCATTCGTAATGCTATCAAAAGTAAAATAAAATTTTTACTTATTGAGAATGATTGCATGAAAATATAAAAATCAATTACCGAACTCTTCTGGATCTGAAGTCCAGTTTTCGAGTTCGGCACTGGAGAGTGGCAAGTAGCGAGTGACCAAAACTTGCACCAAACCCGTGAGCATTTCATCAGTGAAGAAATTTAATTTAATATCGGCAGCACGGAAAGTGAGAGGATCGGCCTCAGGTGTCGTGTCACGGAAACTTGACCTTCGACCTGAAAAAAAAATCCATTTGTCAAATAAGAACGAAAATCCGAATATTTTGATTTACCAGGGACGGTAACTTCGTCCTCTTCCTCAACACTTAGTCTTCTGGGTGCTCTGAATTCTGGACAAAGGAGGATCCCTTTGAGAAGGTTAAATGCATGGATGACCACTCGTTCAAAACTAAGGACTTGAGCCTCATCCGAAAATCCAAAATAAACTGCAAATCCAAGAGCGTCTTGAAGGAAAGGGACGAACGAGAGTGGGTGCGTTTCAAGTAGATCACCAATTATCTTCCACATTACAATCACATGCTTCTCCAGTAAGGCCGAACTGTCTTGTCGACTGGCTCCTGGTTCGAAAAAAAGAATCAGAAATTATATCAAGTTGGTCAACAGAATGGAGATTTCCAGACTTACGAAGATGAAGTGTTTCCTTCGCTCTGCTCATGACACTTGGGATGAAATTGGTAATACTCTGACTCTCATGGGGAACTTTGTAACCACGGATTGTGAGAATTCGGAGTATTTTGAGCGCAAGGTGGGCACGTTGCAGGGAGTCTCCGGAAGCTCCTGAATTCATCCAGCTCAAGAAAAGTGAGTCCCAGAGACTGAACAAGTAGTCGAAAATCTCATGGGCAACTTCCTGAAATAATTTCCGATCCCCAGTGAGTCTCTTCGTGGAGAGGACTTTGACCACATGGTAGGTCCCAAAGAGTGCCCTATATTGCTTCTCAGGGATGTCCGAACGAATGTTCTCCAGCAACAGGGGTAAGAGAGTTGGCCATTCCCGGGGAACTTCGACCCGAGCAATCTTCCCCAAGATCACAGCCAACTGCGGTAAGATGGAGACCACAGGCTCAGCCAACATCAATTGCTCCATCAATCCCTTGATGACAATCTTATCCTGATCAGATATTGCCCTGTAAAATCCAAATAATTTACAAATTCCTACAAATTCCGCCAATCAGAGATAGAACTTTTGAAACTCACGCGACTCCATTGGGTGACTTCCGCCAGTGCTTTTCCACTCCATTCTTCAGGTAAACTGCCGCCATGAATCGTGCATTGACTTCAAAAGAAGGGTTTGACAAAAGGTTCTAAATATAATAAAATGGGGGATTAGTTACTGAATCCAAGACAAGTTTAAGTAAAGCTTTCATACTGCAAGTGCAGAGTAGAATCCAGGTTGTAGTTCCCAACTGGACAATTTACCCTCAGCACTCTTCATTATTGCAGCATCTTGCGAAGTTGCATCCCGCATGGCTTCGTAGAGCATCATCAATCCACCGCCTCCGTCCATTGTCTTCTAAATAGTCGTAACAAATTATTGTACAATCAGTCTTCCGTTATTTCAGGTAAAATGCCGGGTTGTTCTATGAGCTTGTTCAGTCCGTCTTTCGTCTCTTGACCAGCAGGTGATGAGTGACCCCTTCCCGTCTTCTGTCTGTCCGTAAATAAGATCAACAAATTGAACTCAAAAGTAATCCCAGTCAACAACCAAGCCACTTATAGAAATGATCATAACAGATTAGCCAGGGAATGTGTCACCATGGAATCACTCCACTGACACACTACGCAGCAACTGGCACTGATTATAGATAAAATGATAAAGGTACTCTTACCCGTGGGTCAACGACTTGGTACTTTCAACAAGGTTAAGTTAAGTTAATTGAACACCATTAGATTAAATCTCCACACGTTACGCTCCGATCAGCTGCATGAATCCTAAACTTCTAATTTTTGAAACCAGAAAAATTGCGAAGGTCGGGGAAAGTGGTGTCCCTAAAATCACGACGTCTCAGAAAATTCAGCAGGTTTGGAATTTCAGAATGTTTGCATTAAGCATCGTTGGCAATGTGGAGGAAAATGACATTTTCATATTATCCTTTTTATTAAAATAAATTTTCTAATTAATTTTTTTTTGGAAATGCAGTCGCTAATACATTTTTTATGAATGGCGACATTTTAAACATCAGCAGGTGCTAAGAATTTTTTGAATGGAGTTCTGAATAAAGTCACTTTTCTGTGAACCGTGCTAGAAAATTCCAAAAAATATTAAATGGTAACATGAACGACAACATTGCTTATCTAAAAGGTCAATTTCGAACACACTTCATGAAATGGCGACTCTTTTGGACTATAGTTTTGCACCAATATGAAACCATTTTAACAATTAACTTTGCAAATTTATATTAAAAATTGACAATTTCTGGGCCATCAGCTCATTATCTTATTTTGTGGATCCTGAGTCCTTGTTTTAGTGACACCCAAGAGAAAGTTGGACCAGACTGCTCCAACTTTCTCTTAACATTTGTGGCGCTTCTGTTAAGCCTTTTCTAATTTTGTTAACAATTGACACGTTTGTTATTGTGGAATTGTCAATTAGAATTGTCATTTTGTGGACAATGGCAGCCAGTTTGTCATCGGACATTATCCTTCCTGACTCAACCCCACCGCTGGACATTCCAAAACATATCGAGTTCCTTGCCAAGTACGGAACAGCCAAGGATGACTACGTAAGACAAGTACACTGGCTTTGCTATTCTCTGACTAATCTTGGTTCATTTGCAGGAGTTCTGCATGACTGAATTCCTACGAATGTCCGGAATGTACTGGGGACTGACGTCCCTGGATCTCATGGGGAAGCTGGACTCGGTTCCAAAAGATGATGTCATTGCCTTTATCCGTGACTGTTTCGATGAAGTCTCTGGAGGAGTGGCCCCTGCCAAGAACCACGATGCACATGTCCTATACACCCTAAGTGCCATCCAGATCTTAGCCATGTAATCCAATGTCCCACACAATGTAACCCACGGAGTTACCATAGAGTCTAATTTTCCGTTCCAGGTACGATGAACTCGAAGCAATCGATACATCCAAAGTGGTTGGCTACATCCAGTCACTTCAACAACCAGATGGAAGTTTTTGGGGTGACAAGTGGGGCGAGGTCGATGTTCGTTTTTCATTTTGTTCCGTGGCGACGCTTACATTGCTCGTAAACTCTAGTCATTAACCTTATTATTTGGATTTGATTGACTCAACTTGGCTTTCATTTAGAAAAAACTGGACCAAATTAATACCAAGAAAGCTGCCGAATTTGTCCTATCATGCCAAAACTTTGATGGTGGATTTGGGTCCAAGCCTGGTTCAGAGTCACACGCCGGTCTCATTTGGTGCTCTGTCGGAGCCCTATCTATCCTAAGTCAGTTGACATCTTGATATCATGACTTCAAGGTTTAATTTTTCTGAATATTTACAGAAGAGGCGGATCGAATTGACGGTGATCAGTTGGGCTGGTGGCTCTGTGAGAGGCAATTAAAATCTGGCGGTTTCAACGGGCGCCCAGAGAAACTACCCGACGTTTGCTATTCTTGGTAAGTAATTATGTCAAAGGTCAGAGGTCGAGTTTATCCACACTGTTGTCATTTCAGGTGGGTCCTTGCATCACTAACAATCCTGGGTCGTTCACACTGGATTAACAAAGAGGCCCTTGTCAAATTCATTCTTTCCTGTCAAGATGTTGCCACTGGTGGTTTTGCCGATCGTCCTGGTGACATGGTTGACCCATTCCACACTTTATTCGGACTCGGAGCCCTTTCCATCCTTGGCTATGACGGTGACAAACTCCTCAAACTCAAGGCTATCAACCCTGTTTTCTGCATGTCTCAAACCCTCATTGAAAAACTAGGGATCGATGTTCAGATCCTTAGAGTAGGATGATGATCAATTTCTCAATAAAAGTTTAGAGGTAAGAACTTGTTTGATGCTGCAGTGTTTATTGAATGAATTAACTGAAGGATTGAAGCTACAGGTAAATGCAGTTGAAATGCTTATGTGCCGCCTTTACCATTGCCAGTGTCCCTTACACTCTCCCCTGAAGTTTACATTTGATAATAATGTAGCATGAGACTGGAATGAGGAGTGACATGGCAGGAATAATTCCGGGCTCTAAACCGGAAACTAAGATCTAAATAATTGTAGGTGAATTTTAGTAAAATATGACACCTACAGAACTTTGGTTAAATTGGCATTAAATATCATAGGCTAATACTTGACATTGACAAGTAATAATTCATTAAAATAAATAAATTGTGTGATTTACTGTGTCAGTTATTTCTAGACAGGGGTCGTGTCATCCACTTCCAAAGAGTAGCGTTCATGTCCATCAAACTTCATCCGCTTCCCAGTAATAATCGTCTGAACCAACCACTCTGGCTTCACTACTGGGATTTTGTGTTCATGTGCATAATCCCACACGTCTCGTGGACATGTCTGGTCAGTTACTAATACACGCGTGTCCTTTGGGAATATTTGGCCTAAGAAACACAAAATATGAAAATTCCTGTCAACAATTATGCACATGTCATCGAAACCTTTTGTTCTCTTGAGTGGTTTTGCTTGAGCTGCAGCAAGAACAGGCTTCCAGTACTTGTACAATTCGTCAGATGCACCGGTGACAAAGACTCGAAAATCCTTCAGTGGTTTCTCACGATGTGGCTCCATCAATTGGTCTGTCTCAATACAATGGCCGGAATTCAGCTCAAATCCATCAAAGTCCACAATACGTTGCTGTAAACGGAGAGAATGAATAACTGCGTAACTCATAATTTTGTTAATAAGCTTTACCTGATGGATACATTCGTTCACCCAGTTGTATGAAAGACAAGGTATCCCAGCTGCCAGTGCATAAATGTACTTGACAGTTCTGGCATAGGTGTCTGAGATCAGATAAACATGGCTAGTTTCCTTCACCTCCTCGCCAACATTGTCCAAAATAACGCCGCCGTTGGTCTCAATCAGGCGACGATATTCATCCTTGTCATATGCCTTGATTGCTACAACAGGAAAATTACCATTAGAACGATAAACTTGAAAGAAATTGAAAATTTGGACTTACGAACTGAAACTGAATTCAGACCGCCGTTGGCCGTCAAGAAAAATTCCAGCCCAACAAAAACAGTACCATTCGCAGTCTCTTCTAAAACAGAAAATGGCATTTTCAGAATACAAAAATGATATTTATTTGGTTGAGATGAATTAAAGGACACCTTTTTCCATGATAGAAGCATCCACAGAGAATCGTCGAAGAGGTTCAGGCGCCGTGGTCAATTCAGTGGTTGTGGCTGGAATGTCTGGTGTGTTGCTGTCGATGGATTTCGATTTATTGAGGTTCACTTTCTTCGGTCCTTTGACTGGTTTCCGCGATGTCGTCGGAGTGCTGCTGACCACGCTGGCAGTAGAGGTCGAACTGTATGACTGCTTACGCTCAACTTCAAAGGATCTAAAGACACCCCAAAAGTGAAAAATATGGAAGGTTGATGTTTGAAAAGTCAGAATATTTTACTTGTTCGCTGAATCTAGCTGAGCAGCAACAACCATCTGACGAATGATCGTGGAGGGAGTTATGGGAGCAGAACCGTCACGTTTGCGCTTCCCTGAGACTATGTTATCTGCAAAACCACAACAGTAGAATTAAAACTGGGCGAAATAGGATTTTGTGCAGCTTTACCAATGCTGAGATCTGCTGCTTTAGGAGTAACATGGACATCATGGTACTCCTTCCGCGTCGCTTTTGCGTCTTGCTCTGACAACGTCAAATGCTTCCGATCACAAACGATTAGACGTCCATTTAAGTCACTGATGAGAGCATATTCTGTTTTATCAAGGTCGTCTGTAGTCCCATCACGACTGCAAATCCAAAGACATTTATACGATGGTCATTCTGAATAAGAAAAATAAGTTCGTTTTTGGAAATCTTACAATCGCTGTCCAACAACGATCGCATTTTCGGGTTTGAATTCGTCATTCGGGCAGTAGACTGTCCATGTTCCTGTACCAAGGATCTTGATGGGAAGAATATGCGTCTCTGAAGCGACGTCATTCATCCCATCCTCAAATAAAATGGACCAAGTGTCGTTTGATCCTCTTTCAATGATATGACCGGAATAGTATGTCTTGTCCCTCCAGCGGGCAAACACGACTGCACCTGATTTAAGACAAATATTCGTTAGGATTTTGGTTTTTCAAATGTTAGAACCTTACCAATTCCAATGCTTCCCCAAAGTGTTGATGATTTAACAAAGCCCGGGTCGGTAAATTCAGCCACAGATTTGATAGTTGCAATTCCATTTCGTTCAGACCCTCTTTTGCGCCGTGCCGCTCCATCCGCTGCCTCAATTTTGATCTTGGATAAATCAGGAGTCGACTCGTTCGCACTTGAAGAAGAGATTGTACTCCCAACTGTCATTGATGAGGACTCGTCAGACCGAGTCGAATCCAAAACTTCAGAGTCCAGGGTTTGAACCTTTTGAATGAATTAAATATTAAAATTCATATTCAGATACACGTAGACAACACTCTCACCTGCTCATTGAGCTTGTTTTTTTCTGTGGAGCGGGAACCGGAGTTCGTATTCACACTGACAGCCACGTCAGAGTAGCTGATTTTTGTTGACGTAAGAAGCGGCTCAATGTCCCGGTTCACACGGTCTCGGCCTCGTACTTGCTCTCGAGGTCGCTGAAAGACTGGTTCTCCAGTAGCGCCTGCAGAAAATGAAAATAATGAAATTTCTTATCCAGCAAAAGCAATCCACAAGAGCATTTTACTGTAATTGACGCTGGGACGACTGACTGTAGAGGCATCACTTGGGCGACTAATTGTCGACGCAAGAGAGAGTTTTGAGTTCAGTTTACGGACAAAGTCTGCAGCAATTGCCGATGCATCAGATGAAGGATCGGAATAGCCATGTACTGAATCCCCGTGCTGGTCCACACCGTGGCCCCTCAGGAACTGCCGAACGGTCTCCAAATCAGACTTGAAGTTTTTGGCTTCGATGATCACTTCGTTCGTGATGGAGTTGGTGACCCGAACGGAGACGTGGACGGGCTTTGGCTGTATAGTACACAATTCCAAAACTTTTAATTTCCACTCAGGAATACAATTTGAAATAATGTTTACCATAATTCCACTGTTATCGTATGAATCTGGAACATGGTTCCCATTAGTTCCAAATCCGTCTTGTTCTTGATGGTCACTGGTAGCCTCCAAGTCCGAGTTATTCTTGTTTTCTTCAGTGGCCTTAATTTCAGTGTAGAACTTGAGAGAATTGCTTGATTGGTTTGAGTCCTCATCATCACTTACGCCAGTGACTTTCGTATCTCGATCTCCAATCTCTCCGTCATCCTTCATGTCCAGTCCGGTGTGTACCAAGGCCGTGTCGGATGAGCTAGTCCCGTGCCTCTTCATCCTTTTACTAGGCCGATAGGCCAATGAGTCCTCACTTTCCTCATTGTTATTTCGGTTTATTCCTTTTCGTTTGTTATCCATTTCTTCTGGCTTGAGTGTCTGAATGCCAGTTGATATTGGTTGAGTATCCAATTCAAGGAACGAGAGAGATCCACTCCTACACATAAAACCATGATTAATAACATAAGATTAATTGATACACGAAAAGCCACCGTGGATACCAATAGTTATGTATCAATATTTACTTATA